>JAOUQT010000002.1:17048702-17071011 GCA_025769995.1 Xyliphius kryptos | reverse complement strand
ACGCTGAGCGGCATCGAGGAGGAGCTGAGCAAGACGACGGAGGAACGGGACGATCTGCAGAAGAACCTGACCAAGCTGAGGGACGAGCATGAGCTTCTGCAGAAGCTGAGAGATGATCTCGACGGTGAGCTTCGCAATCTGCAGGTATGGATTTGGTTATTCGAGGGGCGTGTCGGTCGCGTTTTCGTTGCTAATCCGTGCGCCAAAAATCCGTGAAACACGAAATCAATAAAAACTGGGGCACCTATTTTTATTTAAATCAACAGAATTTAATCTAGAGATTGTTAACATATTCAACCACAAGGCATGAACGTCGTGTTCAATACTGACAACAAAAAATTATATATGGTACTTAATTTTTTTAAATAAAATTAATATAAAAGGCTAACGTCAAACATTTCTCACCTTCTTCCAAATTAAGTGACATCAAACTCTGTTTTGTACGTGCGTTAACGCCGTTCGCTACATTAGCTTCTTTATCGTGGATTAGGCCGGGGCGATATATTGAATATATATTTATCGATATTTTGCTCATAATGCTATTTTCGGTATCTTAAAAAAATTTTAAAAAGTTGTTGTGTCTTTTTTGTCGGCTACGTTCATGTTCCTTTAAGAGGCTGCGTGCTCGCTGTAGGGTAGTCACGTGTTTACGAGGCAATAAAAAGGGAATTGTACCATCGATACGGCTGTGAAGTATTTACATTGGCCTTATACGTTTATTTTATAAGGTATTAAAATGATCGGTATCGAGAACTGCACAATATATCGCGATAGTCATTTTAGGCCGTATCGTCCCAGCCCTAGTCGTGGATATGACCGATTCCAGCAATCTTGACGTTGCTCTTGTATTTTTTCGATCGTGTTTCTGCTCTTTTTCTTCGATGGGCTGCTGGATCTGGATGCTTTCTGTTATTCTGATGGAGCTAAGTCAAGCCTGAGCTAAGTCAAGCCTGAACTTGGCGAGCGAAATGCTTAACGGGGACTGAGTTTTGTGCACGTTATGTAAGCACGCTGACCTAATTACCAAGCAACTTGCAGAAACTGACACAATTTGTCATGTAGAAGATTATTACTGAGTCCAGTGATGTCCGAATTCAGCGAAAACGGGGTTCCGTTGTACTTCAATCCCCCCTGGTGTAGTGAACTGAGCTTAAACTAGTACATACAGTTTAGTAGGTGGTTTCGGACACGGCGCTCATCCACAGTGTGTGATTTTTCTCTTCCAGAGCCAGCTGTCCATTCAGACTTCGGCGCTGAGCCGCTGTCAGGAGAGTCTGCGTGAGAGCCAGGAGACCGTTAGGGGTCTGGAGGGGACAGTGGTGCGGCAGAAGGACGAACTTCATTTTGGTGAAATGGAACGTCGCAAACTTCACAACACCATTCAGGAGCTGAAGGTAAAAACCCGGTGCACCTGTTCAGGAGCATGGGGGGGGAGGTGTCTGCATGTCCTCCCTGTGTGCCGATTGGATGAGTTTGAGATGCCAGCCATAAGCTGTTAACTAACTAACTAATTGGAGAACCTAACTACCTCACTGTCCTTGTTTTAATCATTCTATTTTTGTTTTCAGGGAAACATTCGGGTCTTCTGCCGCGTCCGACCCATCCTCTCAAACATGCACGCGGCCATTCCACATGTCCAGCTCTCACCCCATGACAACAAGGCGTTGACCCTTGCAAAAACGGAAGAGGTAAGTGGTTGACCAGCATTTGGGAAAAGCTCCAGAGAAGCTCCAAAGTTTTGAACCGACCAACACCCCGAATCTATCCTGTATTTCAGTCCCACGTGGGTCGCACGGCCGATACTCAGAAGAACTACAATTTCAGCTTTGACCGCGTGTTCGGTCCACTCAGCAGCCAGAAGGAGGTGTTTGAGGAGATTTCCCTGCTGGTGCAGTCTGCTCTGGATGGCTACAACGTCTGCTGCTTTGCTTACGGTCAGACCGGCAGCGGGAAGACCTTCACGATGGAGGGAGGCGATCTGGACGACATGAGGGGGGTCATCCCCCGAGCCGTGGAGCAGATCTTTAGATCTGCCAAAGTGCTCGGCGAGCAAGGCTGGCAGGTGAGTCAAACTGACCGCTTTGATTTCCAGACGTTTAGCAGAAAACTGTAAGAACGCTGGAACAATGTGGCCCTTTTTCGTTTGCAGTATTCTTTCACAGCCAGCTTTGTTGAAATCTACAACGAGACCCTACGAGACCTGCTCTACACGGGCAAACCCAACAAACGGCCAGAACACGAGATTAAGAAAACGTCGAACAATGAGGTCACGGTCACAAACCTTAATTACCAGAAAGTGACCACAGAGGATGAGGTACGTCTGCTGTCACAAATCACCTCATCTGTATGTTTAATCAAAAGAAACATGTATTTTGCTTCTTCAAATGTGGGTCTGGTCCGTTTTCCTTTGACTTTCCTTCGAACTGCTGATGCATATGCGTTGGTCAAGTGGGGGAGGGCCTGTATATCCGTCAAAAGAGGGTGGACCCGCCCTTTTTCCTGTATTAACAAGTTTATAGGTCTCCATGATTGGCTGATGCCTCTGCGATCAAACACAAAAGCGTGACTCCACACGTATACATGGCATCGATTTTAAAAACCACGCCTACAAACATCTGTGGTCTTTTAAGGATCTAAACCAGGGACCATTTTGGTCACCCATCCACTTTGGCATCATCTCCACAAGCTTCTGCCATCAGTTTATTTCCCCCAAAGATGTTGTATTGATGATTTAGACCACTGCACAGTCGCCTCCAGCACGTACAAGAGAAGCTCAATGGGCTTCAGGTCTGGACCGAACCGCTTGATGAATTCTGACACCGTCCAGGTCATCGAAGAAGAACAGATCCATTGATGGAAGAACCTAGTGGTTCAGTAGACCTCGTTCTTTGAGAACATAATGTTGCTGAACCCTGACCAACCGCATCGTCCACGGATCACTACAACCGGGGGAGAGGTTTTATTCACCACGCCGTGTATTTATAGTATATTATTGGGGCGGTTGTAGTCCTGCAACCTCAAGAACTCTGGTTTCATTCCTGCTCCCAACAAGTACTATGGCTAAACCTCACCCCCATTGCCCTCCAGGTGCCATGTCCAGGACTGCCCTTAAATTTGAAGGACCGTTTGATAGACCATGACCTTTCTGTTTGTATTCTCAGGTTTGCAACTTGATCATTTTGGCAAACCAGAACCGGTCCACTGCCCGCACCAACATGAACGATCACTCCTCTCGATCTCACTCCATTTTTCAACTCGACATCGAGGGAGAGAACAAGGGTCGAGGTACCAAGTGCAAGTGTACGTAACATTTACTTACATTTACCTGATTATAATTTGTTGTTCCACTTAATCCTCTCCAAGGGTTGGCTCCCCGTGTCCATCCAGGGGAGAATGTTTCGAGCGCTGTACGGATACACCCAGGACTGGGTGCCAAATCACACCCATACACACCCATACACTATATGGGGCAATTTAGAGCCATCAATTTACCTTGAACCCATGTTTTTGCACCGTGGAAGGAACCTGGAGGAGAATTAATGGATTTGTTTGTGTGATAAACCAAAAATCAAAATGGAAGAATTATTTTTGTTTATTTATTTTTTTTAGAACAAGGCAAGCTCAGACAATCATAACCAGCCGCCAGCTTGGTCATACCGCCCTCACCAACCAACGTCTCCTGGCTGGAGAACAACCACCGAACCATTATTAGAATGCTGAAAACTCTGACACCAGAAAATCTTTTTTTATAGAGATTATACATTTATATTTAGTTATTTAGCAGACGCTTTAATCCAAAGCCACTTACAAATATCCCAGCTTGGTTGGGATCAGAACACAGGGTTGGTAGCAATGAGGGTTAAGGGTGCACAAGGACCCACATTGGTAACCTCAGTGGACCCGGGATTTGAACCCCCAACCCTTAGATTGATAGTCCAACGCCCTAACCACTGAGCCACCACTCCCCAATATCAATTCTGAATCAGTTTTGATTACAAAAATGACGGTGAGTGTTTTTTCAAGTCCAGGTTTTGAGAGAGCATGATTAGATTTGCTTGTTTTGCAGCCTCTCTGTGTTTGGTGGATTTGGCCGGCAGTGAGCGAGTCCAGAAGAGCCAGTCTCAAGGAGAGCGTTTTAAAGAGATGACCGCCATAAACTCCTCTCTTACCAACCTTGGCATCGTGATCGCCGCTCTGGCAAACAAGGTCGGCTTTAGGGACGCAAAGTGTTTTAAAGAATTTCTTGTAAATGTCCTAATTTGACGGTCAGTTTGTTTGCATTGGAACAAAACCAAAAAAGCAGAGGGGGACAAAGTCGAATCTGGCATTTTGAACCAGAGTTTTAGAAATAAACTGAACAAACTTATTGAGACTCTTTTCAATTGTAAGAAAATGAATGACACAGGGAGGACATGGAAACTCACTAAGTCACCATTCTCTTTCAGAAATTTGTAATTTACAAATGGGGGGGGGGGGGTGGAGTTCCCCATACCCATCCAGAAAAAGAACGTCTCAGGCACTGGGCCAATACACCCAGGACAGGGTGCCAATCTATTGCTGGACACACACTCACACACGCAGACTGTATGGGGCATTTTAGAGCAGTCAATTTACCTTGTATCCATGTTTTTGGATTCCCAAATTGGGATTTGAATATATACTTATCATATGATACTTTTTACATTTAAATATAATCTACTTGGGTGGGGTTCCCCATGTCCATCCAGGGGAGAACGTCTCGGGCGCTGGGCAGATACACCCAGGACAGGGTGCCAATCTATCGCTGGGCACACACACACAGTATACAGGGCAATTTAGAGCATTCAATTTACCTTGAAACCATGTTTTTGGGATGTGAGAGGAAACCGGAGAACCCGGAGGAAACCCAGGCGGACACGGGGAGGACATGAGAACCCAGATCGGGATTCGAACTGGAAATCTTTAGCGCTGAGAGGCGAACATGCTAACCACTAAGCCACTGTGCCGCCCACATTGTAAATTTGATTCAAAAGTATGAACGCTCATCCAGGAGGGAACGTTTTGGGCGCTGGGCAGATACACCCAGGACTGGGTGCGCACACACAAACACACACACACACTATACAGGGCAATTTAGAGCATTCAATTTACCTTGAATCCATGTTTTTGAGATGTGGGAGGAAATCGGAGAACCCGGAGGAAACCCACACGGACACGGGGAGGACATGGAAACTCCACCCAGATTGAACATTTTCAAATGCCACAGTGTTTTGGGAATAGTGGTGCAGTTTTGTACAACATTTGCAGGGGTACTAATGTTTTGTGTTATTATTATATATATATATATATTTTTTTTCTTCTTTAACAGGAGAACTTTGTGCCGTATCGCAACTCTAAGCTTACGTACCTACTTCAGGGATGTCTGGGTGGGAACAGCAAGACGTGAGTCTTTACACTTCCATTAAACTCCTGATTTGTAGGCGTTTCCTGTTTTTGTTTGAATGAAAGTCTGTTTTGTTTTCTCGGTTCAGTTTGATGTTCGTGAACATTTCTCCTGAGGAAGACAGTTTCAGTGAATCGTTAAATTCACTCCGTTTTGCCAGCAAGGTGGGTTTTTTTTTTTTTTCGTACATTGTCTTGCATTTTGATTCATTATATAAATCTCAATTTTTTTTTTATTCCTCCAGGTGAATGACTGTGTAATCGGCACCGCCACTGCGAATCGAAAGTAGATTTTAAGCTTCTTTCTTATTTGGTGACACATATTTTACACATCTCTTCTTACTGTGGATTTTTATACGTTCTTATATGGCTTTGAACAATATGTAATCTTAAAAGATCATTAAATTTTAGTCGGTTCATTCATTTGTGTTCTTTTCCATCACACACCAGGATGCAGGCCAAGAACCAAACACAAAAAATCATTCACTTAAATGTTTGCCTAATCTTTTAGGAGATTCTGCCCTTTCCGTTTTCATTCATTCATCCATCCATCCATTATCTTTCGCTTATTCCTTTACAAGGGTTGCGGGGGGAAGGGGGGGTCCCCATGCCCATCCAGGGGAGAAAGTCTCGGGCGCTGGGCAGGGTGCCAATCCATTGCTGGGTACACACTCGCACTGTATGGGGCAATTGAGAGCATTCAATTTACCTTCATGTTCTTGGAATGTGGGAGGAAACCAACGCCGACACAGGGAGGACATGGAAACTCCACCCAGATTGGGATTCGAACGCCAAATACAACCAGGACGGGCTGCCAATCAATCGTTGGGCACACATGCACACAGACACACAAACTATATTGGGCAATTTCAAGTAGTCAATTTACCTTAAATACACGTTTTTGGACTGTGGTAGAAAACCGGAGAACTCGGAGGAAACCCACGCAGACACGGGGAGGACATGGAAACGCCACCCAGATTGGGATTCGAACCGGGAATCCCCAGCGCTAAGAGATGAATGTGCTAACCACTAAGCCACTGTCCCACCCCCCACACACACACTATATAGGGCAATTCAGATAGGGGCAATTTAGAGCAGGCAATTCACCTTGAATCCATGTCTTTGGAAAACCAGGGACGCCAGAGAAAACCTAAACCCATGTGGACACAGGGAGAACATGGACATTCCACACAGATTCCATGGGGATTTAAACTTGGATCCCCAGCGCTGAGAGGCGAACGTGCTAACCACCAAGCCTCTGTGCCGCCCCACACACAAATTATATGGGGCAATTTAGATGTGGGCAATTTAGAGCAGCCAATTCACCTTAAATCCACGTTTTTGGACTTGGGAAGGAAACCGGGGAAACCAGAGAAAACCCAAACCCATGTGTACACAGGGAGAACATGGACATTCCACCCAGATTGTGATTCGAACCGGGAATCTCCAGCGCTGACAGGCTAACGTGCTAACCACCAATCCACTTCACACACCTCACACACACACTATATGGGGCAATTTAGGTAGGGGCAATTTAGAGCAGATAATTTACCTTGAATCCATGTTTTTGGACTTGGGGAGGAAACCAGGAAAGCCAGAGAAAACCCAAATCCATGTGGACACAGGGAGGACATGGAAACTCCACCCAGATTCCATGCTAACCACTACGCCGCAGTGTCACCATTTTTGGGATTATGTTTGGGGTCAGAGCTCAGAGACCGCTAAGACCCAGCACCCCGAAGCAATAAGGGTTCAGGGCCTAGCTGGCAACTTTTTTGGTGGACTTGAAACTGGATTAACGGCCAACACCGTACCCACTGAGCTACCACACCCATAAAGTATGCCAAAACTATGCCATGGCCGCCGTCAAAAAACTCTAGAACCTTTATCTGCGCTCTACGCAGAAACCAGAAAACCTGCCGTGTGGTATTGTTTACCCGCCAACAAGACGTAACAACGATTTTCTACTCGAACAGCGCCGCCGTACAGACCGGCGTCCGGGGACAGAGCGCCTTCAGCCGTGCGAGTGAAAAAAATAACAAGCCGGTGATTCCCTCTGATTTTCAGTTATCTTTCGTGTGGCGCTGTTGTTTGGAAACACAGCCCACAATCTGCACATGGCAGGCACAGCTCATCAGGGTACCAGACCTGTACACATGCCCCGATGCTCAGATCAGCGGCTGAATGTTCCGGGACCAGCTCCAAAAAGAGCAAACGCAACAAACGGGCGAGTTGTCATACCATACAGCCAAATCTGATCTGTGCAGCGTTATGATGCGATGGCTTTGGAGTTAAGGTAACGCCATGCTGCGCAAAAGCGCCCCCTGTCTGTAAGTTTGTGACTGTTTGCGTATACAGTACCAGGCAAAAGTTTGGACATTCCCCATTTCCTGCTCCATCGTCCATATCCTCCACTTACCATATAGATGGAGTTTGTAGTTCTACAATTACAGACTGTAGTCCATCTGTGTTCTTGGTTTCGGTTAGTCCCCTGTTGGTTCTCTGGTCTCTGTTGGTCAGGAGCATCACAGAGCAGGTAGAATTTGGGTGGTGGGTTGCACCAAACAAATATTACCTGCTCTGTGGGGGTACTATTGGGTCTTTTGATCTTCTGGTCACTTTTGAATGTTGGTGGTGCTTTCACCCTCATGGTAGCCCCATGTGACTGACTCACACAACCCACACCAGTTGCCCAGGTAGTGCAGCTTATCCAGGATGGCACATCAATGCCAGCTGTGGCAAGAAGGTTTGCTGTGTCTGTCAGCACAGTGTCCAGAGGAGACAGGCCAGTACACCGGGAGACATGGAGGAGACCGTAGGAGGTCAAGAATCCAGTAGCCAGGGTGTTGGACTATCAACCAGAAGGTTGGGGGTTCAAACCCCAGGTCCACTGAAGTTACCAATGTGGGTCCTTGAGCAAGACCCTCAACCCTCATTGCTCCAGGGTTTCGGTATGTAACCCTGTGTTCTGACCCCAACCATCAAGTTGGAATACTTGTGAGTCGCTTTGGATAAAAGCATCTGCAAAATGACCAAAAATCAAATTGATGTAAATTGTTTAAAGTGTGGAGCGTCTACTGAGTTACAGCAGCATGTATTCATTTATTTCCGTTTTTGTGCTTGAGAAATCCTGTTCTCTGTATTGTGTCTCTGCATGTGAGAGGAACATGATTGTTGAATAGACCACACAAAGAACACTGTTGTGGTCACCTTTCGGCTTTCTGTAAATGAGGAACTGCAATGTTCTGATGTCTTTCACTTACGTTTTTAAAAGCTGAATAGGAACCCATGTAGTGAGAAAGCACGGACTTCCAGATTCAAGACTATAATTCAAACATTTTAAATGACTTTCTGGAATGCAAAAGTATTTCAGTTTTGTGTAATTAAAAGAATCTAATTAAAAAAAATAATAAAACATGAATTGAAGAATGCCTCATCAAATCAAGTGATTTCGAATGTAGGTTTGCAGTTTGCTAAACGAATAAACTTTGCCAGCTGGAGAGGCAAATACCAAAGAGCAGATGTTTACTGATCAACTACATATGGTTTTAAATGAATTGGGTTTTTATTTTCTTCTCGGTGCAGACGGTGGGGAAATGCAGAGGCCGTAAGGCGGTTAGTACCTTGGGTGTCTTGGCATACTTCCCAGTTCTGGTGTCCCTGATATGGCTGATGTCCACAATCTCAACGTCCTGAAGAGAAACAAAAACAGAAAATTATAAACACAGCTCTGCACGTGTATACTTTTAAACCATCTGTACTTCCCAACCGCACCACTTAATTTTCACAGCCATATGTAAATCATGAGAAAACATGCCGTTTTATTCCCTTTTAAAAAGACCCCACAATGCACAGGGTTGCCAAAGTTAGATTACTAACAGGGATAAACATCAGCCGTTTAAGTTGTACGTACTGCAAAGTTCTGAGGAATGCATTGAGGACAAAAAACGTAAAAATGATCAGAATGTAAATGAAAATGATTTTCCCATGGAGGTCTGGATTTGGAATCCTACTCAAAATTAAATGACAGGCTGATCCAACTTCAGTGTAAATTTCTAATGTGCCTGTATGACCTCCCTACAATGCCTGGATGTTCTCTCCTACAGCCCCCTCCATGTCTCCTGGTGTACTGGCCTGTCTCCTGGTATCTGCTCCATGCTCTGGACACTGTGCTGACACACACACAGCAAACCTTCTTGCTGGCACAGCTGGCATTGATGTGCCATCCTAATTAAGCTGCACTACCTGAGCAACTTGTGTGGGTTGTACACACCGCCTCATGCTACCTCTATGGTGAGAGAACTGACTAAATGCAAAAGTGAGCAAAACATCAACAACAACAGCAGAACAGAGAAAAAGTGTGTGGTCACCACCTGCAGAAGCACTCCTTCATGTTGCTAAGTGCCTCTAATTTCTACCTGTTGTCTTTTCCATTCGCACAACAGCAAGTGAAATTGATTCACAGTGTTGCACACTAACTGGACAGGTTGATTTCACACAAGTGTGATTGACTTGGAGTTACATTGTGTTGTTTAAGTGTTCCCTTAATTTTTTTTGTATAGTGTGAATATTACACACACACTCAAGTCGGCTTTACATACTTTTCTGCTCTTTTTTTAATTTGTTGTTACCTTTGTATATTAAGCCAAAAGTTTGGAAATGATTAGGGTTCCTCAAACGTATGTTTGAAGCAATGCTAGGCAGTAAGGTTGCTCATTGGTCATTGTGGTCCATAGGAGGAACTGCCATATTTGCCAGGATAAACGGTTGCAGTTTATAGCCTCACCACAGGATGCCACTAAATCTCACACAATCCACTTGTGCCAGTTTTCAACTGACTGCTAATCTCTCCTACAGAGTTCATGCACCAGACTAAAGATATATTTACTAGAAGCAATCAAAGCACCTTTGTAAGTCACTCTACAGAAGAGTGTGTACTTTTATAAATCTAAATTATGTATATGCCCATTAAAAAAATTATGGAAGCAATTTGAATTGTATATCTGTTGCATTTGACATTCCATTAGGAAATATGAACCAAGAATGTCTCAAAAAGCCATACACACATCCAGATATTATCTTGGTCAAAACTCTTCATATTAATAAAAAATTATACAAAAAATAAAAATAATAATTTGCTTGAATTATGTTAATTATTGTAAAAAATCCTTTGCAACCAAGTATTATTTTCTAAAACCTTTCAAAACTGATCAGTAAGAAATAAGAAGAAATAAGATGCATCAGAATACACATATCAGCACATTGTTCAAGAAGTTGCGAAGTAGAAGCAAGCCTGCTTTTGAAAGATGTAATCACCATGTAATAACCTAATTTGACTGTATGGAAAGCAAGCCAAATGGAAACACTCAAAAGTAATATACTTTATGTGCCGGGTTCTATGTATGCCTGCAAAAAGTTACATCAAACCTAAAATGCTAATGTATATGATCAACCTAAACCGTCATTAAATGGAGCTAGTTAATTCTTAAAAACTTTCCTTAACTAAATTTAACAGCTAGTTTTTGTACTGTGTTTAAGATCAGCAGCTTTGAAATAAGTGAGTGAGAAGTATTTCTGTTTTAGCCTGGAGGTTTTTCAAACAGCTAGTTTTGCTTAGCCAAATGACATATTTGCCAGAGTACAAAAAACTGCAGGGTCTGTGAATACCTGCAGGCAGTAATGACTTCCATAAGGAGATGGGGTGGGTGGGGGGTACTTTGGCAAGCATGTGCTTTATCTTTCTGTTAACTCTGCTGAGATGTTCAAAAACAGGAACCATGCAAGATGGCTATAAATGCCTAAAATTTATATATTTGAGTTTTGTGACAAATGTTTACATGCTGATGCCTTGGTAGCCATCAAAACAATGCAACATGCTCTGTTTATGGTCTGTAATGTAATTTGTAACTCATAATTTATGCCAGTGGGATTAAGGTGTCTGTTTTTGACGATGTGCTAACCATTGTTTGTTTGCTATATCTTAGCACCCTTATCGTTTACAAGGTGTATAATTCTAATGCAACATTTAGGGACCTGAGAACTAAGTGATCTGTTTCTGTATTGCATCATTTTTTAGGCTTGTTACGGCATTCTGAAAGTTCCTGAAGGCAGCTGGCTGTGTCGGACATGTGCTTTGGGAATCTCCCCTAAATGCCAGCTATGCCCAAAGAAAGGTGGAGCCATGAAACCAACCCGCAGTGGCAGCAAATGGGTCCATGTGAGCTGCGCCCTCTGGATACCGGAGGTACATTAAAAAAAAATGTTTTTAATGTTGTAAATGCTATCTGAAATAATCCATACTTGAAGTATGTTCAATTTTCTAGCAGTATATATTCAGCAGATTCCGATTAGACGGACACTGTTTTATCCTACTGCAATTAATTTTAGCTCTGTAAAGCCTCACTTTTTAAAAAAGAATATTACACCCCTGATGGAGTTAAAGTGAAAACGCTGAGTCAAGTTAACGATAAATAACTGAATCGACTAATTAACTCTTTGTAGAGAATCGACTCCTATTGATTTGAACGTGACTGAGTCCTCAACCTAGCCAGAACTTAAAGGGCCAGTAAAAAAATGCCCGCTTAACAGTGTCTGTTTGTGGATGCTGTTCATTAGTGTCCAGTAACCCCAATATATAAGATAGTTTGATGCAACATCAGTCAAACAGTTTTCTTATTGTAAGAAAGTTAAATATAAGTTCCTTGATGCTTAAAAAATATATGATTAATGATTCTGTAGTTGATGATAAATTGCAGTTTGATGTTTAAAGGTGTGTAATAACATGCATGTGAATAAAACTAGTACCCACAAACTTGCACAATCTCAGCACATTACTGTCCACTTCAATTATTTCTTTATCTTGCTTCCGGTTTCATTACCAATCATTCACCGCACACAGAAGGGGGGATAATTAAAAACATTAAAGTGTGGCAGGTGTCTTTATTTACCTGATCTGCCTTTCTGTCTCTGCCTATCGATCACAGGCTCTGCCCAATTGTTCTCTTGTGCCAGAGCTTGCATTCACCTACATAAGACATAAAGGTTAGTCAGTAAAAGCAGTTGAAAACCTCAGGCTGTAATTTAGGCAATGGTTGTGTAACGTCATTTAAAATAGACATTGAAATGGTCAATAAAATGTTTGTTTTTCTTCTACTGATATCTTACTGATATATTTGTGAGCATTGAGTAGGCATTGTGCCGAGCCACCATTCATGGGGCAGTCGTAGGCTTGTCGTTAAGTGCCCATGGGCAAGGCACCTAACTCCAGGTGCTCCCTGGCCGCTGTGTACAAGGCTGCCCACTGCTCTGGGCACGTGTGCTCACTTCACCAGTGTCTGTATATGTTTGGTTTTCACTGCACTGATGGATTAAATGTGGAGGACAAATTCCTGTGTGTAAGCACTGTAGGCAAAATGGATTACTTTATCAGTTTTTTGTTTTTTTTGTCACTTTGGTTTGTGACGTTACATTCCCAATGACTGAGATGCTTCTGTGCTCTTTTGCATTTGTGCCTCCATCATGATGGGTCTACCACACACTTTTTTAATTAATCCCTCTAACTTTTGCTTGTGTTAAAGGTGAGCATAGGTAATCCAGAAAAGATGGAGCCCATCACAAGTGTTTCTCAGATCCCCAATAACAGATGGGCTCTGATATGCTGTATGTGTAAAGAGAAGACCGGCGCCTGCATACAGGTATCTTGCTTGTATTTTTTTTTTCACTTGTTTCTCATTTTTTATGCACTTTCTCACATTTTGTTCCACCCACAGTGTTCGGCAAAGAGCTGCCGTGTGGCTTTCCATGTGACCTGTGGCCTGCAGCATGGCTTAAAAATGAAAACCATCCTTACAGAGGACGATGAGGTCAAATTTAAATCCTACTGCCCCACACATTCGGGCATGGACTGGCACGACCAGGGAAGTGGGAAAAATGAGCGGATCGGAGGTCGGGCAAAGGGAACAGAAGGGACCAGACTCAGCGAAAGGAAGCTTCGCGTCCAACAGCTTGAAGATGAATTTTATCGATTTGTTAATCCTGATGACGTCGCCAAGCACCTGCGCTTGCCACTGGAGAATGTAGACTTCCTTTTTCAGTACTGGAAGTTGAAACGCAAAGCAAACTTCAATCAACCACTCGTCACACCGAAGCGTGAGGAAGAAGAGAGTCTGGCAAGACGAGAACAGGAAGTGCTGCTGCGTAGGCTTCGTCTTTTTACCCATCTGCGCCAAGACTTGGAGAGGGTAGGTACTAGCAATCTTGAACTGGTTCTTGCAGGATAGGCATGATACAGAGGAATGTACGGCAGACGTATTACAGTATGAAAAAGCCGAGCTCCGTGTAGAACTTGAAAGATTATCTTATCCTTGCACAAGTCTAGAATGTCACTTATCATCCATGATCATCAATTCAACCATGTGTAGGTTGGGAAATGTCACTTTCATGAGATGTGGAAGGAGAGCTAATCTGTCATACAGCTAAAAGGAAGACCACATGCTATAGAAGTATTATTAAAGCACAGGTCTGTCACGCTGCACGGTCATTCATGGTCAGCGTGTGGGGGGAAAAAAGCTGATATCTGTAAATACATTAGTAAAAAAGCAAGACCCTCAGAGCCTCTTAAGCATAACTTTTTTAAAATCGACTCCAGGTTAATTTTTGGACTACAATATGTTTTTCTGCTGTATTGTGTCCAAATGATTTACAAACATCAGTTAATATTAAATAAATCGGAATGGAAAAATAACAAAGGCTTATTGAGAAGCCAGAATTGGCCGCTTGTCAGCATTGTGCCTGCTTTCAGTTCTAGGCGTGACTTATGTTAAAGGAAACATGCAAATGTATGTTTATGTTTCATGTAGGTACGGAACTTGACGTACATGGTGACCCGTCGAGAGAAGATCAAACGCTCGGTCTGTCGAGTGCAGGAGCAGATTTTTCATCACCATGTCCGGCTGCTGGAGCAGGGCAGGTTCTCTGGTTAGTCATTTTACTTTAGAAAATATTGTTGCAGCGATGCATGCACCACATAAAATTATTCAGCTTTATGCATTTAAGCAAAACTTTTAAATTACACTCCTAAGGAATTTACAGAACAATTTGCCTTTTCATTTGGTTTGGCCACGTTGCTCCAAAGAAAAAGGTAATGAAAACGACTCAAACTAAACCATGCTTTCATAAAGAAGCACAAACAGTAAATCAGTATATTAATGTCTATAAGCCAACAGGTCTAAATTGGGGGTGGTGCTGTTTTATATATTAATAAGGAGGTTTTATTGTCCCAACCTTTGGAAGGTGTATATGTCAGTGCATATAATATATAATTTTAAGTAGAACACAGAATATGTGTTGGTTTCAAGCCTGGATAAATAGGAGGGCTATGTCAGGAAAAGCATCCAGTATAAATCTATTATTCATTGCTCAAAAAATTAAGGGAACACTAAAATAACACATCCTAGATCTCAATGATTAAAATATTTCAGTTGAAAATCTTTATTTAGTAGATATTGGAAGGTGTCATTTAAATTAACATAACATCAAAATGATGATCTCATGGAGGTCTGGATTTGGAATCCTACTCAAACTCAAATGACGGGCTGATCCAACTTCAGTCAAAATTCCTCAAGTCGAGTTCAAATGAGGCTCAGTAGTGTGTATGTCCTCCACGTGCCTGTATGACCTCCTTAAAGCGCCTGGGCATGCTCCTGATGAGGCGCTGGATGTTCTCTTCTACGGCCCCCCTGTCAGTGGTCACCACCTGCACTCCTTTATAGGGGGGTCTTGCAAAGTTCCTCTCATTTCTAACTGTTGTCTGTTCCATTTGCACAACAGCAAGTAAAATTGATTCACAGTGTTGCTTCCTAACTGGACAGGTTCATTTCACCGAAGTGGGGTTGACTTGGAGTTACATTGTGTTGTTTAAGTGTTCCCTTAAATTTTTTGAGCAGTATATTAAGGAAGTTATTTATTAGTTCAAGGAAAATTTAGCATTTTAGACTTGCACCTAAAAAATTTAGTAAAAGGTGAGGAAAACCGTCTGGATGGTTCTTCAATTTATCGTATTGTAACAACACGTTCACTCTCAGGGGATTTTTCATTTTAAGTCCAGCAAAAGCAAGTGGTAAAGCAAAGCTCCTGCTGAAAACCCACAGCTTCACTGAAAAAAATATAAAAACTTAACCCAGAAAGGACCTTGACTGCCCTGTCAGTAAATTGATTCCCGATTCCATTTTCCCCCCTTTTTTATGTGCACCATTCCACCACCCTGTGTCTATGCACTACTTATTTGAAATAGGTCACAAAGTTCCAAATTTTCTTACAACGCAGTTCACTTGTCTTTAGGAGTGCACAGGTGTGGTTACTGCTTTTCATTCCTTCACAATAGCAGCCACATTCATTGCTAAAGAAAACAAACTATACAGTTACGCTAATAACCTAATAGAAACTCTTTTAGCTGTTGGTCAATATTGTTACAAAGCCCTTACTGTTACTGTTGTTGACCATCATATTTAAAAATTGATGTCTATAGTGCTGTTACAGCAGATATTCCCATTGTTGTAATCTGACTTTGGATTTTGAAACGTGTCTCTACCTCACTTCTGTCCTGACTGTTCCTTTTGTACTTCTCTTCCAACACCTCTCTCACTTTCCTCTTTTATATATTTGCATTTAAGGCATATCTTCCACCAGGCAACTGGAGGAGGCCATGTTCTATTTTCGTGCTGCACCCTCTGCGTCCACTTCCCTCCAGCCCCTGAGGGGTCACGTGGGTCATAACATCACCACGGAGTTCTCACAGAGAAAAGTCCCGCGGCATGGCGCTTCCAGGCGAGGCCAAGTGGAGGGAGACTCCTCTGGTAGGATGTCCAAGGTGAATGCTGCCTTTCTGAGTAAGCTGTCCTGTTTAGAGGAGACACACATGACTGCCTGCGGTGGAAACGAAACCAGCGAGAATGATGCAGAGCTTCAGCTTGGAGAACGGCGGCGGAGGAGGAGGAGCATGCTCTGGGAGCATCCCATCGACAAGAACGCCAAGGCCATAGATGAAATGGCCCTAATGGATCGTAACGTGGTGATGGCGGCTAACGGCAAAAAACCTGAAACAAAGAGTCCTGTCCTTGTGTACAATGGTTTGCCAAGGAAAACGAATTCAAGCCAGCTTCAAGGGAAGATCACACCTGAAAAAATGGCTACTGTTAAAAACTGGGGGAGTTTCCGCATTCCGAAACGGAGCGACAGCAAAGGAGCCGAAGGAGAGCTGCAAGCAGCGGGGAGGGATTTTACCCACGCGGATCCGGTCCGGTCTTTGGATGTGAGCCAGACCCCTAGCTCTTCTCCAGTCAGAACGCGATTAAGGACGGGCACCGATACCTGTGACCTAGTCTCAGAGACCGATCACATCCAGTCGGATCAGAAGAAGAGATGTCACACCCAGCGACTTCGGAGTCCCGATCCAGTAACGCAGCGTTACGGCTCTGAGGTACTGCGGCGTGGAGTTCTTGCATCATAAAATGATGTGGAGAAAACTGAAGTTTTGTTGATTTTTATTTTTTTTTTCAAGTAATCCCAAAAGGCAGCACTTACAGGAGCTACATTTAAGATTTTTAATGCTGTTAAAATGAATCTTTTTTCATTATATGTACATTAACATCATTCCAACCACAGAACGCAACCTAACCAGAAACAATGCTAACACACAAACCTAACATCTCCAGATAACCGTCAATATCCGTGATATCAGTGTCAAGCTTTAGGACTTTTGCAGGTTCTCTACTCAATATTACCAAACACAGGCTTATTTATTTCCGTTATAAAGACCAGCATTTTAAAGCTTAAACTTGCACATTAATCTTACATGTAGCTCCGTTTATGCTTCTGTTCATAGACAGGTATTTATTTTTCTATTCCTTACATCTTTCTTGTTGCTGCTTCTTTCATTTTTAAATTTTGTTTAGCTGGCTTTTGTTTTCCTTTTTCTCCTCTCTTGCTATAAGTTGTACAGATGACAAGGTCTCAAGCACAGAATGCTAAGTTTGTAATCGCAGACAATGAAATTAATCTGAACAACTAGCTGAATTTTTGTTTGATACCTGTCATAAACAAAATCCCTATTATTCCGAATCATGGACTTACGTTATTTATGTTACTTGCAGCAGTAGCGTTGAACACTGATTTCAAGCAAGTGATGAAAACTCGCTGATGTGTACAATCGTGAATAGCACTTAGTACGGTAGGCTCCGATCCTAGGCGTGAGGACTTTATGGTTATTTTCTCGCTTGATCACTTTTGCAAAGCCCCTTTGTTTGCTAATTTGAGTTAAAACTTAAGGGGAAATGGGAACAAAAAGCGAAAAGATTGACGGAAACCACTGACGTATATTGTTCGTACAAACAAAAAAAAGCTGGTCTGGGTTCAAATACTGTTTTCAGTGCACACTTGTTGACCTGAAACAAGTGGTTACATAAGAGTCATAGTTCAGAGGGTATAATGGGTTCTCCCCATATTAAGCACAATGAAGTGTATGAGATGATTGTGTTAAACCACACATCAATACAAACTTCTCTATCTTTATCCCAGCATCAGAATACTGTTATTTCACCTGCAGAGTCCCTATATGCAACCCAAAACTTTAAAAATAATAATAAATATACTACTTATATATTACTAGTAAAAAAAAATCTCTTGGTAATTTACAATTAACCTAATTTAATATTGTTGCTTGAGTTTCTACTGTATTCATACAACTGTTTAGATGTTAAATAAGATCTCTTTTTCATCAAGAGTGTCTGAAAACAGTATATAAACTGCTTTGACCTTCCACACGTGGCTCAAATTAGTTTCAAAGGTCATAATTTCAGCATTTATTTTCAGGTAGTTCTACTAAATTTAGAATCTACCCATAAAATTGTATTTATGAATTTATTTATTGTTGTTTGTTTCCTATGTAAGAGACTGGCACTTGCCATGGCGTCTTTCTCTCCTCAGGTAAATCTTTTTACTTTTGTGCACTTGTCCCCCTAAGCCTGATTCTCGATCTAGAACTGGCTCTAAACATGAAATCCAAATCTCCAAACAGACTTCAGATTTTAGAAAAACTAGCATGTATTAATCAATAATCTCTCAGAATGGCTTTCTTTATGTTGCAGTACATTTCAGTATATGTACACTCTTTGGTCTTAAACACGAAATGTGTTTGCGTTGAGGAGTTCTAATAACAATACGTAAAACAATAGTACTACATGTATCGGTTTCCTGAATCCTTACATGATTTCTGTCTTTCTGCCTCGTGCTCATTTATCCACCTTCAGTCATCTCCCCTCCACCCAATTCCCCAACAGCACTGTTCCACTAAGATATTCTTAAAAAAAGAAAAAGAGTCTCTTTCTCTTTCTTTCAGCTCTTTGCTCAAGCCTTTTTTAAGGCTGGGGTTTATCTACTTTGGTGAAATTGAACCTAGATCATGTAGGAGTTGAATAACTGATGGGGACCACTCCAGGACTTATTGCATAATATTACAAAGGTCCATTTGAGTTCAAGTTTTCACGAGACCTGAAATTCCGTTACAAATGAACCAGACATGAAGTTGATCAAGTGTGCTCCACTGAACATGGATCCATGTTGCACTAAATAATAAGAATGATCTTAAGAATGATTGAGAAACTATTTGTGTGCCACAAATGACAGAAACCATGAAAATGATGTTAATTTCTTTAGTTTAATGTTAAGCTTCACTACTTGTCAGAGTTGCCTTCGGTCAGTAAAAGAAAAAAAAAGTTTAGATTTGCACTTGGATGTTTTCTTTTTTTGTCATTTATTTTGTGTTTATGCTAATTGCGTACAGACTTCAGTGAGGTCTGTGTTGATCTTGTGCCTGTGTGGCTTTGGTTAACATGTTGCACTAGAATAGAGCAATGCAGTGCAGCTTGACTATGTTCTCTAAAAAGTTATTTTTCACATACAAAGAGACCTTTTATATGAACATGTGCTGCTGTATTTTTTTGTTATGCATCTATTTTGTGAATAAACCCCTTTGAGATTAACTCGAGAAGTGTGATTAATAAAAATGGGGTACTGTGTCTGCTTAGAGCAGGTGCCACTTGTAACAATTTGGAATTTCTCCAATAACACTCATGTAACCTCATCATTGGGCTTTGATCATTTTCAATCTTAGGCAACAAGTGGTTTATTTATTTTTTTTTTTTTTAATATCACACACCTTGATGCAGGAAATTTACCACTAGTCTGTAAGGATATCACTTTGCAGTCCCTTAGGATTGTAGGTTTTTTCCCTTTTCTTTTCAGTCATCGGCTTATTGTTCGTCAGATCTTAAGTTGTAGCTCTGAACTACATGTAAATATTTACATCATACAATGATACCTAGGCGTTCTCTTATTCTATGCTTTGAGAGATACCTCCTACATCAACAATACAATCCAGTATACAATAAGTTAACAATGTCCACAGTACAAATAACATTTGCCTTTCTCTCTTTCGCTGTTATTAGTCAGGTGAGCTTTCTGTACCTGTCTGTTGGAATTTATTTATTTTATTTTTAGCTTTTACCTTCCAATTCTTTTAAGCACAGGGTTCCTTTTCCCAAATTCAGATTTAATGAGACAGCTGTCATCTCTTTTTTTTATAGAACTGTATATAAGTATGAAATACAACTTGTCATTTGAAGCATCATAGCAACTATACACAGGCTAATTATAGTCATGTCCACTGACAACATTGAGACATGTGAGTCTAATTTCCTACAGGTTAGTCTGTTTTTGTCCTTCAAAAAACGGCGGGAGCCAGGAATAATGTTTTAGCATTAGGTACTTACTTTAATTGGGCGTGGAAGCTCAGTGGTTAGGGTGTTGGACTATCAATCTGAAGGTTGTGGGTTCAAATCCTAGGTCCACTGACATTACCAATGTGGGTCCATGAACAAGACCCTCAACCTTCATTGCTCCAGGGGCGCTGTATTAACCTTGTGTTCTGATCTCAAGCAAGTTGTGATTCTTGTAAGTCGCGTTAGTAAAAGCGCCTCCTAAATGACCAAATAATAGTTCAACAAGGATCTTGGGATTGTGCATTATTGTAAATAAACAACGATAAAGAAAAGTAACGGCACTCCGCTTGCACATCGTGCCTAATAACACCTCTTTTCCGTGGTTTATTCACAATAATGCACACCCCCGAGAGCCTTATTGCTTTATTAATTCCTAGTCTTCATGGAGACTGGTTAGCTTTTTTTTTTTTTATTTATTACATATCTCCTGATGATTTATTTTTTGTCTTGTGATTATGTAACACATGGGTTTATAAATACATATAAATCTATAATATGGGTAGTTCTGGTCCTTAAATCTGATTGGCTAAAGCCGCTTGTCTAGCCGTGGCATTATTCACATTAACCCACACCTCTGACTGCTTCACATTCGTATAAATGCGTGATATAAAATATACTAATTCCCAAGTTTTTATTTATAAACAGCATATTGAAATTTATTGTTCCAATTTTTTTTTCAGTCAACACATTTATAAATCAAACTTTGTTTTTTATTATAGTGTGTTGGTAATTGTTTTTATAAAAGAAATAAGACATGAGAGGGTGTGCATTATTGTAAATAAACTATGGGCAAGAGGTGTAATGGCCCTCCGCTTGCGCATCGTCCCCAATAACCCTTCTTTATAAAACTGTGGTTTGTTCTCAATAATGCACGCCCTCTCGTGTCTTATTGCTTTACTTATTTGGAATTCTTACTATTAATGGCTGCCTATAATGTTGACCACAACTGTGCTGCATTGCAGTTATGCCTATACCCCACAGCCATGTCCGTTCTGAACTGCTAACCGTGCCGCTCCCTGTGACCATGTTCATGTTTTTTAAAACCAGGACCGACGTCATTGTAAAGCTGTGTGCTAAAACTGTGTCGTCAGAGATCAGATTTCAAAGCCACATAAAAGGGTCAAATTTGGTTTATTTTTGTTGTCCCAACAAAAAGAAGGGTCACAAAACACTGCATGTAGAAAAAGTTACCAGTACACACAAAATTCTTATACATTATTGTACACTTTCAATACTATCCTTCCTCTTGGGATTATTTTCAGACTTCCATGAAACATGTCTGTTGGGTTCTTAGATCACGATGTGCAAAGACCTGTAAAAAGGGTCGAGAAACTGATCGCTATTTGTCCACGAAAGTTTGGTATTGGGTCCATTGGTCCATACCCACGTTGTATGTTCCACTTTCTAACCAAAGCAGCATTGTCTTTTGGATACTCTTTAAACAATATGTTATGTGTTTCCAATTGATGGTGTGTTGTGTATCGTAACCACAGTGGTACTATTTCTCAATTGAAACTGCTCAGCTGGAGTCTGAGGCCTGTTCGCCAGTTCTGCCCTTGGTAAACGAAACCCATTTTCCGATGCTGCAGGTAAGTGATTAAAACTTCCCAAGCCATTGCTGTTGCGTATGTTTTCCATCACTAAGTGTGATTGCATTGTTGAAACTGTATTCTTTCTTGGTTTGCTGGATGTCGAGCCGAGCATTCGGGCTGTGTGCATCCTCCTGTTACACAAAACAACAGCAATTAACAACAGTACTTATACAGTATAGTGAAGAATTTTCAGACGGTTTTATTACATATAGTAATAATGACACATATCTAATTTATTAAACTATAGTAAGGCTATAGTAAGGCGTTTTTTGAGTGAAAACGTAAGGCTACAGTAAGGCGTTTTAATGAGCAAAAATGTAAGTCTATAGTAAGGCGTTTTTATAAGCAAGAACGTAAGGCTTAAGTAAGGCGTTTTTTTTGTTAGAAAAACGTAAGGCTATAGTAAGGCGTTTTTTTGAGCAAAAACATGAGGCTATAGTAAAGCGGTTTTTTTTTTTTTTT
>JAOUQT010000002.1:16958193-16971145 GCA_025769995.1 Xyliphius kryptos | reverse complement strand
ATTGATCCCCTGTGCTTGGAGGAAGGTTATGCCATCTTGCCACCCCTAACTATGGACAAGGGTCGTGGGGGGGCGAGGTATCCACACCCATGAAAGGAAGAACATTTCGGGTGCTGGCCAGACACACACAGGACAAGGTGCAAATCCATTGCTGAGCACACACACACACACACACTCACACACTACATAGGGGCAATTTAGAGTAGCTAGTTCATTCAATGTTTTTGGACAGGTAGAAATGCTAATCGCATCATCATGCTTGCCCTAACTTATATATTAACAACAAGGTTTTTTATTCAGTACACATTAAAGTATTTTAAAGCATATGCCAGAGAGGTGCGCTGCTTACCAGTGAGCTTCCACTAGTCAAAAAAAATCAAGTAGATATTTTTTGGTTGTTCGTTTAACCGCTAGACGTCGCTGTAGTCTAACCTTACATTGAAATACTTGCATTTGTTTTATGGGGCTTTTACATTTGGACCAGAGTTCTTCTACAAAAAAGTGCATCCAGATTGTGAGAATAGTAAAATAAACCACAAGATTAATTCTGATTAGAATATACTCGACTTTGAGGTGGATTAAAAAAGATCAGTTTAAAAGAAACTCCACCAAGAAGCTTTGAAAGGAACATTTTCTTATACAAACCATAATGTGACCTTAACATCTGTTTCTGATCACACACTGAATTCATTTTGAATCTTTATCTCATTTTTTTTTTTACAGTAATCAACTTCTATAATCATACAGTCTGAGGCCAAAACCATGTTCACCCCTGGAGGAGTTGGCTTGGCGTCATAGAACTGCTGAAATCTGTAGCCTGCAAATACATTTCAAATGATTATATGCTTTCAGGATTACGGGAAGTTTCAGAAAGTCCTGATCCAGGATGTGTAGCCTGCATACAATGTAAAATCCATGATGCATTACACAGCATAGTATGAAGAGTGGAGTCTGGCTCGTACCTCAGAACCACAGACCTTTCACAAACTCTTGGAGCAGTGATTTCTGGCCAAGGCTTTCTACTAATCTCGACCTTTTTAACGACTGGAAACATATCTGTACACTAAAACCATTGTTCATGAAATGAGCAGTAACCAGTGTTTTTTAGGAACAGGATGTATACCAAGCTTATATAGTTGTGAGGGCCACGTTTGCAGATGATTATGGACAGAGCTACACTGCTGATGGAAAATCTGAGTGCAGTAATAATGCTTTTTATTACTCGGTCATTTAAAGTTATATTCATAGATTTTTTTCTTACTGCAAAAAGTGAGATCATGACCATGATGCATCGATTACATAAAAACCAAGAGGATACCGTCGCCTGATCTGAACCCTACTAAGCAACGGGTGAGTCACTGAAGTCAGAAAAGGCTGAGCATCCACAAACAATACAAGGTTCTTTTTAAAACAGTTTTGTTTTAAAAAAGAAAAAAGCAGCAAACCAGGTTTTGCACAAAATTGGAATTAAAGTGCACATATTATATAAAAAGCTTGGCATGCTTTAGGAAACCGTTGTTAATGCTGTGGTACACTATGGTACTTTGATGTAATGTTTGGGGGTATTTTTGCCCCTCAAAAGTACATGGTTTCCTCGAGGTCCAATATTTTACCCTAGAGGGTTTGTAAGTGTAAAATTCCACTTTAACGGTCTGTCTCTAATGCATTCAAAATTATTAATTTATTAATAATAAAAAAAAGTACAATACTAACTAACAACTCTTGACGCTGAATGTATATTAAAATAAAGTTTCCATCAGTAGTGTAAAGACACTGTTATATAAAAGTCCTAATACTTAAGAAATAATTTTAAAAAATGGAAAATAGTTCCTTAATTGGCTCTGTGGCTTAAAAGCAGAAATGGCATCATGCAGTTGGTTTAATTCTTCTGTGATTTATTTAATTATGCAAAAAAAGTGAACGTATACAAAACAGATTGGAGAGTTTATAAAACTCAGCTGTTACATTTACAGTCTGCAGAAATATGTACAATCCCTGCAAACTTTAGACAATTCACCCTATATTCATAGAGTTCAAATTATAATGTTAACTCATATCCCCGCCCCCCGCCCCCAAATAAAAGACCCTGATGAATATGTACACATTTCACAAGACCAAACGGAGAAGTGGCAACACTGAAGTGTTTGATATAACTATACAAAGTAATACGGAAGACAGGACACTTGCATAACTGAAAATAAAGAAGACAGGAATGTAAAGTGTGTGCGGTCAGAATGTAGGAATGTAACCAGTCAGCAGAACATAATGCTTGATTTGATTGTAGAATCACAAGTGATTTTTTTTTTCTTTTCTTTTAGAGAGTGTTCCTCCTCCAATCTTCAGAAATCTCCAGTTTTGGTGTAGAGGTGCGCCCAGTGACCAAAGTCCTGGCATCAAGAGGCAGGAGGGTTCTGTTCCCACACTCTGAATGGAGTCAGTCTCGCTCTGTGTGGGGTGCCCGACCCCTGTACTCCCACTCTCTTGCCTGGAAGTGGAGAAGTTTGTGTCCTGCACCTGCAACATAGATGGAGGGAGAAAAGTGAAGTCAGCGCTTTCTCTCCTCCCCCTCGATCACACACACGCACACGCGCCATTCAAACAGCAGACAGTCTGGCGCCAGCCGGACAACTTTCATTAACCCAGAGTGATAAGAGCAGCAGTGAGGGCGCTTGCTGTTTTTTTTTTCTTACAGCTCTTTGTACTTAAGTTGAAATAACTTGAGCACACAGGTAGTCCTAATAATGACGTTTCCCATGATGGGATCAATAAATATATAGCTCAATATGGCTAAAGCCTCATCGGATCGGATGAACCGTGGGCTTTATGAACAAAATATTACAATATGCAATTAAACTGAAGTATCCAAGCTTTAGAGAAACGTACCCATGCGCACGGATGGTTCCTCTAGTGGCACAGCGCTCCATCGTTTTCTTTGGACAAACTGCGTTTGATTTCCGAGCTCTGTTTAGAATCAGACATGAAACAGAAAGTGAAGGTTAATATCTGATGGAAACGTGGATCTTGCAGCTGGGATGAGGATGGGAGCAGAATTCTCACCGTCAGAGCCTTTAGGACGTCGGGAGCGACCGTCTGCTCCGCCTGCGTCTCTAATGTAATCTGCAGATCGAAGATGTAATCGATAACGTGCTGCAGGATCTCCACCTGGCTGACGGACCTGTTCTGCGGGATGCTCGGCACCAACTCCTTCAGTCGGGAGTAGCAGTCGTTCATGTCGTTGAGCGCGCGGACCGGCTCCTCGCTGGGACTCCGACCGATGGCCAGACTCTGCTCGGAAACGCAACACACCGCCTCATAGCAGCTTCGGAGCGAGCGCACGGGACTGATGGCCTTCATTTTGAAGAGAGTTAAAACTGAAAGCGACGCAAAATCCAAACCACGCGGATATCCAACGAACAGGCGCGACCGACTTCCTCCGACACTGCCGCCAACTACAACGCACCAGCGGCGGCACGGCTTTATATACGCGTCGCCCGTGAAGCCACGCCTCGTTCTGAAAATAAACAAACCCTCATGTGCGGCTGCGCCAATCAAAATCGAGTTCGGCTTAGAAGGGGCGGGCGAGATGCAAAAATAAAGGTTATCATTGGCTATGGAGCCGTGTCAGTCGTATGGATCCTGACGGAATGAAAATAATTCGGTGATTAATTCATGTGGAGATTTGGGTGCAACGAACCCTAACGGCTCTGTGTCAGGGGGCAAGGGAGAGGAACTGCTTTCGCTGTCTAAACCCACGGTGGCAAGTTTAGGTGTTACAGAAAATCAAGCCCAACAAAACATATTCGGGCGTGAGGTGCAGTGCGTATATACTGTGAAATATATATGACAATAGCGATTAATCGTTTAGTGTGAATATTTATACGATTGAATTCAGCGGTACGTAAAGTTTTTAATAATCGAAAGCAATTAAGCAACATGTCACGGCTGCAAAAAATTCTGAGTGAGAGAGAAGATGGACACACACGTCATTATTATTATTATTACTACTAGTATTTTATGCTACCTTATTATTTTAATATATTCTACATTATAGTTCTAAATACATATGTTTATATGTCTATTTGTATTCTATATTTTGTCATTTTGCATTGGCAATACAAATTTAATTGTCATGCTATTACAGTTTTTTTCGAGAGTGTGTGTGTGAGAGAGAGAGAGAGAGAGAAGGGGAGAGAGAGGTCTGCGTTATGGTTTAAGCACGTAAATCTGTTACTCCCATGGCCAGCCAGACACCCTGGCGTCAGGAACACACTCCCCTGCCCTGTGACTGACACACACACACACACACACACACACACACACACACACACACACGCGATGCTGATTGTGATTATTTTCTAAGTCCTTGTGATTGATCTCGTCACTGTTACTGTTTTGTGAACTGCCCTGTGTCCTGTACACCTCAGTGATTATAATCACCCCCCAAATGCCTCCAAATCAAAATAAAGTACGACAATGGACGGACAGTTCTGCCCATTCTGGCAGTCACTGCTTTCTTTCCCAGAATCAGATCCAGAGCAGTAAATAAAGGCGGGTGATGCACTTAGTGACGGACGGAGGGATGGTGGGAGGGATGGCCGCAGTTATCATCAAGCTGTGCCCTTTCTCTTTTAACTATGCATTTTTAGTAAACTCCAAAAAACGCACCCCCCCCCCCCCACCTCTGTTCCCATTTTTCTCACAATCCTGTTTCTGTGGAGGAATGCGCTCGCGGGCCAGCTGTGTGTCCTAGCCCGCTCCAGCTGTGTTGATCTAACGCGCGAGTCCCAGACAGCCTGGCGCCAGGCTCGTGACGTCACCCATTCACCCGCTACGGCGCTTCCCACTAGCCAGAAAGTCCCAGAGCCGCTCCCATTGGTCGGCTAAAACGCCACTCAAGCTGAGAGCGACATGAGCCCGCCTACCGTCGCTTATCCTCAGAGCCTTATCACCCAGCGGATCACGTGCAAGTAGAATAGAGCTCTGCACTTTTTACACATCGAGTTATGTTGTGGATTTTATTAAGACCAGAATATTAGGGATTAGTACAAAAATGCAATTGATTATCAATTTTACAATCGTTAACATCGATTGTAAGTTTTGGCATAAGACCCATAGATACTGGACTTTGGATCATTATTTAAAGGTTATATTTTATTACATGATTAAAAAAGTAGGGTTGGTAAAAAAAAATTACAGAAAAAAAAAGTATGTAAAATTGTCATTACATGATCTGATATAAATTAAGATTCTGGACTTTCTAATGACTAAAGACGAAAAGTTTCAGTTTTCCTATCTCCCCTGGACAGGCATGGGGAACACCCCCTTCCCCCACAATTCTAGTCCCTAGTATAGGATTAAGCAAAAGATAATGAGTACGAGATGAATAAAAAAAATAATGATAAGTTACATTTAAGCAAAGCGCCACCTTGGTTTCCATGTTCTCCCCGTGTTCGCATGGTTCCAGGTTCTCTGGTTTACTCCAAGAGTCTAAAAACCTGGATTCAAGGTGAATTGGCTGTGCTAAATTGCCCCTATATATTGTGTGTGTGTGTGTTTCTGTGTGAGCGAGTGTGTGTGGCCAGTGATGTATTGACACTCTGTCCTGGGTGTATCTGCTCAGCACCTGAAACATTTTCCCCTGGATGGGCATGGGAACCCACACCCGTTACCCTTGTATATGATTAAGTGGTCGATGAAATGAAATAAAATGTAAATAATTTTTTAAACATTAATAGACTTATGTATATTTAATATGCAAATTAAAAAAACAATACCATTGTGCAACACCACAGTGAAGAAGGAGTATATTTATGATGTATTATCTGGTGTTTGGGATAATTGTAAAGCTTCAACTTGAATTAGGAGCCAGTTTGATGTCTCTTAAAAGTTCAAATTTCTGTACAACATTAAACTTGCTCATCACTTTTGCCCGCAGGTTATATGTTTGGATATGTTAAGGTCTAATGGGTTTTTTTGTTTTAACTAAAATGATTTAATGACTTCTTTATTTCATCTTTATAAATGAAGACATCAAAATATACTATTTTGTGATTTGTATTAATATTGCAATTAAATTGTACTGATACTTAAAATATTTAGTTATTTTTAAGGATCAAGAGAAGCAAATAACCAATTTTGTGGACTGTAGTGCAAAGAAGAAGGCATCAACTATATCAGCTACAGTCTAAAACACTTAATATAAAACTTGTCAAAGAGACCTGTTATATTCTATAGCGTTCACAAATCTGTTTTTCACAATATGTTTTCTGTGAAATGAGAGTCTCCAGTTGGGCGGGGAACTGCCCCCATTCAAGAACTTTAATGATGATTCATCCTTCTACTAACTTAGATTAGTCTGGATAATAACAGGTACACCCACATAATTATACTTAAATTGTGTAAGTCACACCCTGGCTGCTACGCAACACATGTGTTAAGTATAAGAAGCTGTCTCCCTTTGGTTCTTTTGCAATGTGTTCCAATCCATCCAAGTATTGCACAAAAAACCCACAGGGTGGCATAACAGTAAGCGTGGTATTTATAATTTAGGCTGGAATTAAAATCACAAACTAATTAAATGTGAATATGCTAAAGACTAAATGGGCACAGTTAAAGTTCACTGTGCAGCGTCGTCATACATTTAAAGGGCCTTTTTATCATGGCAGACTTTATGGCGTCAAAAACAGATTAGATTCTTTATCAAAAAATGCATAATACGGCCTTCAGACATTTTACGGTGACTATGGAGTTATACTCGGTAACCCTATAAAATATGTCCTTATATTTTGTCTAGATAAGGTGATAGGCTGCCCTTGATAGTCCACAACAACATGGGTCATGCTAAGCCTCACGTGCAAATTAATCTCTACATGAACAAACAATATGTCTTTTTAAAGGACAGATAAGTTAAAATATGAAAGGTCCTGCACTCTACTCAACATGGTCTCGATAGAACGAGAATCTCTGCTTTAGTGTGAAATCTGCAGGTTTTCTACATGAACGCCACTGAATTACACTCCATCCATTGTATATTCAACATTGTCCTTTTTAACGTTAGGTGTGATAACCACAGATATCTGAACAATTAGTGACAAAGCCTATTATGTTTTATTTGCTTTGAGTGAGAACAAAAGAACATAACCACAAATGTAAGAGTAAAACTTGTAAACAACGTATCTGATTCTGCCTCCTGATAAGGACCATCCACATGCCCATGTGCAGCTGCATGGCATTTGGTGGAAACAAATCGGTGCTTATAAGCCATGCAGGATGGTGGAGCCAGGCACTGCTCCTGCTCCAGCTCTGGCAGTAGCACATTTTTGGTAGAAAGGCTAATTGGCTTGTTTTCTATTCAAGGTTTTTTCAGGTCACTGAAATTCTTCTGGACAGTCTGTTGCTGGAGCTCAGTAGATCCTCTGCCTTATTCTTTTAGTCATTAAGTGAATTATTATTTATTCATATATATTAAATCCCAAGATTTCCAATTGACTGGTAATAATGCATTTCTTTAAAAGCTTAATGTATCATCTTAAACATCAGGTTTAAAATGTGAACAAACTATTTTTTCACTAAAAATTCAGAGCTTACACAGAGTCCACAACTTTACCATTTCTTTGGATCATACAGAACAATGCCTTTGCCCCTCAATACACCCTCAACTGTATATAACTATGTAGGGGACTATTTAAGGAGCATAAATATTCAGTCATTCATTATCTTCCGCTTATTCTTCTAGAGGGTCCCGGGGGGGTTATCCAAGCCCATCCAGGGGAGAACGTCTCGGGCGCTGGGCAGATACACCCAGGACAGGGCGCCAATCCATCACTGGGAACACAGCCACACACACACACACACTATATGGGGCAATTTATAGCATTCAGTTTACCTGGAATCCATGTTTTTCACTGTGAGAGAGAAACCCACGCGGACACATGGAGAACATGGAAACTCCACCCAGATTGGGATTCGAACTGGGAATCTTCAGCGCTGAAAGGCGAACATGCTAACCCTCTATTCTAAACCATTAACACAATTAACCTTTAGGGAACAACTGATGGCCTTCTGGATTATTGTTAATAATCTCTAGGGCCCTCAGTGATGATTAACGCATTCAGAGGTCCTCAATGTAATGCGTATTTAAAATTCAGTCTTGAATTTGGTCATTTAGCAGAAATTTTACCCAAAGCGTCTTAGAAAGCAAGCGCAGGGTGGGACACAGTATCCCTGGAACAATGAGGGATAACGGTCTCCACAACCCTTAGATTGATAGCCCAACACCCTAACTACTGAGCTACCACACCCTCGGACAAATTGTCTTGTCGGTCTCAACTTAAATCAAATAAAAATTTGGGAGGAATAAAATACTGTCAGCTTATTCAAAATATCTAGAATTCCATAAAAAAGCTTGAATCAAATTAATTGGAGATTAGTTTTTAAAGATCATGTCAAGTAGAACTCCTCTTACTCATCTATTCAGATTGTTACATGTTTAAAAACAAGCAGAGCAGAATTTCAGGAGGCGAAAAGATTTTTATTATGATGATGAATTGTTCAAATGTGCCCCCACCTGCAGCCATTACTCAGTTCCTCGAGCACCCCTCTGAGCCTGCGTTCAGGAAAAGCCTTCTCGGTTTTAATGATCTCCTGAACATCGTTTAATCCCTCTTCCTTTTTAAATCAAAGCAGAAAAGTTGACACATTGCTTGACATGACTGACCTTGTTCTCTTGAATTCATGAAATGTGTTACTTACAAATTTATCCGCAATGTGATCTATTATATTGGCGTTGTACAGTCTCCGTCGTTGATCCTGCCACCAGCTCTTGATGTAAATACAAGGCTTCCTCTCGAAATATGGAAGGTGAAAATAGTTTCTATAAAATTGTAAGAAAATGAGAAATGTGTACTTTTTTGCCTGTTTGTATTGGTAAGCCTTAAAAGCACGATGCACTAATGACTAATCCTGATCACAAACCTGTCAGTGATCACTGGTTTCATTGGTGGTGTAGTGGACACAGATGCCAGTTCTCCATCCATTTCTACTTCCTCATCACTGGAACCCTGAATCAGTTCGGACTCCTCGCTGTCGCCTTTCTTTGATCGTTTTGTTTTTGATTTGGTGGGAATATCGACCTCACTTCCGTAGTTTCCTGTCATAATGTTTCCAACAGTTATCTATAGTTTGTATCTGATGTAAATGCAATAATTCAATCTTACTAATTACCTATTGTAACTTCAAAGTTAATAGGTTTATCCCCAATCTTTCTGTCAATCATCGTTGCCTCCAGAAACGCCCCGAACAGGAAGAATTCTTCGATTTTACCAGTGGCATTCTATGGAGACAAAAACATACCAACTAAATGCAATGTCTTTAATATGAAACGGGTCGTTCCGCTCCTTAAATTTGGTTCCTTTGTCCAGCTGTGACGTTATTCACAATAATGTACCTACAATAATAATGTCCATCCATCATCTGCTGCTTATTCCTCTACCAGGGTCACGATGGGATTCCCCATGCCCATCCGGGAGAGAACATAGATACACTGAGGACAGGGTGCCAATCCATCGCTGGGCTCACACTGACTCTCACACAAACACTATACAGGGCAATTTAGAGCATTCAATTTACCTAGAATCCATGTTTGTGGACTGTGGGAGGAAACTGGAGAACCCAGAGAAAACCTACACGGACGCGGGGAGGACATGTAAACTCCACTCAGCTTGGGATTCGAAAAATGTTCTCCCACAGTCCAAAAACATGGATTCCAGGTGTACTGAATGCTCTAAATTGCCCTGTATATTGTGTTAATGTGAGTGAGTCTGTGTGCCTAGTAATGGATTGGCGCCGTGTCCTGGGTGTATCTGCCCCGCACCTGGCTAGGCATGGGGAACCCCACCGCGACCCTAGTACAGAAGAAAGCATAAGATAATGGATTAAAAATACAGATCAATAAAAACAAGAGCTGATTCCCGATGAGCACTAAGCCGGTATCCCGTTACTCAGCAATCAACGTTCAGTTTAAAAACCAAACTAGATTACAACGCGGAAAACCATTTTATTAATAATTTGGTTTTAAATAAACACATTTATGAATTAAACCATTTTTTATCATGGTGTTTTTAGGACCATTTTATAAAAGTAATAAGGCACTCAACACAAGGTTGTGCGTCGTGTTTAACAACATCACTTTCCCTTGATTTATTCACAGTAATGCACGCCCTCAGTGCCTTATTGTTTTATTACACCATCCTGCCTCCGCTACATACATTCAAAAACAATCTGCTTCAATGTCATGTATATATCGGGTATAACAAAGCAATAAGTTACGAGAGGGGGGCATTACTGTGAATAAATCACAGGAAAGTGGTGAGAAAATGATTTCATCACAATAATACACAACCTCGAATGCCGTATTGCTTTTACAAAATGATTACAAACACACAATAATAAAAACAAGGTTTAATATAATAAATGCGGGTAATTGAAAGCTGAATCGTTAATAAACTGATGTTTCATGATGTGATCTAGTCTTGGTTTTAAAATGAACATTGACCCCCTAGTAACAGGATTTCAGTTTCTCTAAGTATTAAAAACCTTCAACTAGCCAAATTACAGAACGCGGTTTATAAAAAACATCAGAAAATAATCTATTAGAAAGCATTTACAGCTGTGTATTATTGTCAATAATGTTACAGCTGGACGGCTCAGCCAGTCAGATTTAAGGACCGGACGTACCCGTTTCATAAGACCTGATAAAACACTACTGGGATTGATCATGAAACACACACTGATAATAGCTTCAAACATTCACTGTATTCGGTTGCTAACATTTGCGTACTCCTTCACTTCGCTTACCTCAGAAATGTTGGGCACCCCTTCCACTTGAACTTCAGTAGAACTCGCTATCTCTGGCGAAGACGTATCCAGAATTTCCACAGCCAGGCTTATCAGCAGACGGGCCCGAAAGGAGACTCCCTCTCCCAGGCCTTCATTTAAATCCTGGTACTCATCCATCAGAGTGTAGCTTCGTGTGGAACCATACATGTTGACCCAAGCTGGCCCCAGTGTTGGCAGAAAGCCTAGTGATACGAAAGAGGCTTTTAATTCGATTATATTCTGATGTGTTTTACGGAACACATCTATCTGCGGGGCTCTAATATAATCCTAAAAGCTTGCCGCTGATGTACGAGAACTGGTATTTACCTTTTTCGCCATCGTTTGAGATCTTTCGTAGGTCAATAAAATGTGTTCCTAGGGCAACATCATTCACTTTGTCGGAGTCTCGGATTTGGATCTTGATGCGTTTGCACAGCGGTGGAAACTGTTCCGTGAAAATGACCTGCTCATTCCAGATGGGTTCGTAGCAGCTCTTCTGGATACTTGTTTTACCCTACCGGTTATTAAAACCAAAAGACTTTTAGATGACGCTTTCATCCAAACCTACTTACAAATATCACAACTTCATTGGGGTCAGAACAGCAACCCCAGAGTAATTCGCGTTAAGGGTCTTGCTCACGGACCCACATTGGTAATTTCAGAGGAGCTGGGATTTGAACCCACAAGCTTCAGATTGATAGTCCAACACCCTGACCACTAAGCTACCACCCCCTGTGGTACCACCAACTTCCGCTTATTCCTTTATGAGGGTCGCGGGGGGGTTCCCCATGCCCATCCAGGGGAGAACATCTCGGGCGCTGGGCAGATACACCCAGGACAGGGCGCCAATCCATCGCTGGGTACACACTCACTCACACAGCCACATACACACACTATAAAGGGCAATTTGGAGCATTCAATTTACCTTCATGTTTTTGGAATGTGGGAGGAACCCGGAGGAAACCGACGCAGACACGGGGAGGACATGGAAACTTCACCCAGATTGGGATTCGAGAGGTGAATGTGCTAACCACTAAGCCACCGTGCCGCCCTCAAGTCTTATTATTGTTAAAATTGTTACCTTTTGGCCAGCAAATTGCACTTGAACATAGGGGTCTACAAGGTCTTTATTCTCTCCGATAAAAGCCTTTTTAACATTTGCCATGATGCTGGTGTTCATCTTGGGTAAACCTTCAGCTCGGTAGATTTTGACGTAAAATCTGGCCCACTGACGGTCAGCTGGAACGCCCTCTGGCAACAGGAGATTCCTAAAAATAAATAAGGTCTTTTAAAGTAGATCACCACGGTACTGCGTGTATTTAGCCCTTTATTTAAGTGCTAATCTGCTAACTGTATACTGTAGGTTAATAAAACAGCCGTTTCGTTTTACCCCTCAATGTCATCCTCATCAGTTTCATTGGCTTTGTGTGGTGTTTTAATATTGTCACCCTTCGTAACCACGGCAATGTCACATTTCACATAGCCTTTGCATCCTGCAGTGATGTCATCAGGGTCACACAAAGCGGCCCATTTATGGTAAAACTGGTGGTCTGTAATAAAAAGTGGATATTGATCTTAAAATAAAGCTTTGTACACTTCAGTAAGGAGCTTTTTATAACCATGTTCTCATTACCAGCTTGTGAATAAACACTTCCCACGTCCATCTTAAAGGAGCCAACCATTGTTCCACTCCTTAGAAGATTTTTCGAGTGAATTACCTGCGAAGGCAATAAGTTATCTTTTTTTTTTAATCTTAGCATAACGATGAAATAGCATGCCGAATGCTTTAAACAAAAGAACTTACCGAAACCTTCAAGACTTTGTCGAACATGACATCAGGGGGAACATGGAACTCGAAGACAAAGTACTGGAGAAAAGTGTTTGGAGAACATTCTGTACATTTGATTTGTTGTTTTTGAAAACATTTATTAATGTTTCATATAGATTGGTTTTATTCATTCATTATCTTCCGCTTATACCTTTATGAGGGCTGTGGGGGGCTTCCCCATGCCCATCCAGGGGAGAACGTCTCGGGCGCTGGGCAGATACACCCAGGACAGGGCGCCAATCCATCGCT
>JAOUQT010000002.1:16920471-16932476 GCA_025769995.1 Xyliphius kryptos | reverse complement strand
GCCGTCTGAGGAAGTAGAGCCGCTGGTGTGCCTTTCTGACCAGACTGGAAGTGTTGTTGCTCCAGGTGAGGTTGTTATTTCGTAAGAATTCCAAAGATCATTCCACCGTTTGGCAGAGGTGAATAAAATGAAGTGAGAATTACTGGTGACGTTCATCAGTAGAGCGCAGTGAAATAGTTGGAGTGTATTTAGGAAATACAGATTGAAGATAAGAGGTGCAGATCCACAGATTGTCCTGTAGGCCAGAGCCAGTGCCATGTACTGAATGCGAGCTACAGGGAGCCAATGGAGCGAGAAATTTAAAAGAAAAAAAAATTGACCATTAAAAATGTTGTCTTGATCGATATAACTCAGCTGTATGAATCAATATAATTGAAACAAAGCATGGCTTTAAACAACTTATTCTAAGTATAAAGTATCGAACGGAACTGACGCCAACCCACTCCTCTTTGCACCCACATCAGAAGAGAGCTGGGGCAGTATATGTGCATGTGTGTACACACGTGTGTACAAGTGTACATCAGCTATTTTTGTCAGTGGCAAACCACAGTACTTACTCTCTCATAGACATACAGCTCCAGCACACTCATGTAAAAAAAAATACCATTACTCATTGAGGTAGGTCTTTCCAACCTCCAGGTTCTATCAGCCTACAGGTGTACACACAGATGAAAGGACAGAACACTAAAACACATAAATACTTATATAATGTAGTTGTGTAGGGTTGATGTAGATATGCATGTTATAAAGGTGAGACAAACTGGAAAAATGACTGTACTGTAAATTAGATGGAACTTGGTTGAAACCATCACACACAGAGATGACCAATCACCTGCACAAGAAAAAAAAAAAAAAAAAAAAAGTTGTTTGGCCAAATGTCGTTTTGTCGTAATGGAAAGTTCTGTGTGGCCGACCACAACAGAGAATGCCTAGGTGTATATCTGTGTATGTGACGCGCACTTCAAAGTTCACTATGTGCGGTCACACACTCACCTCGAACTTTTCCATTTGCAAGATGTCAGACCAGCAGATCTCACCGGATGTTTTTTGAGGTCAGAGAAAAAAAATTGACAGGGACTAAAGATTTTCTGTATCTGATATGTGTTTCTGAGGCCAGTTGCCGGTACACTTCTATTAAAAAGTGTGCAATGTAGCACCTGTAGGAAACATCAGAAAGTGAGTGAGTGAGAGAGAGAGAGAGAGAGAGAGAGAGAGAGAGAGAGAGAGAGAGAAAGAGTCATTTGGAGTTTTTAAAGTCATTGACAGTTAGCAGTGCGGTTTTTGTTGGTACTTTTTCTCAATAACGACAAAAGCTTCACTAAACGTCTGAAGTTTTAATGAAGCAACATTTTAAAATTGGGTTTGCCTACCACTTTAGTTGAAATAAAGCTGATTCAAAAAGTCAAAAAGTCATCATAAAACGGGCATTTCCGTTCGTTTAATCGGATTGGCTGAGCCGTTTGTCCAGCCATGACATTATTAACAATAATACACACCTCTGAGCACTTCATATTCATCTCAATGTGTGATTGTCTATACATTATTTTAAATCACGTAAAATAAAAAAAAATACAGATAAATATAAACAACGAACTCATTCCCGATGACCACTAAACCCGTATCCTGTTATACAGCAATCAAGGTTCACTTTATAAACCGGACTAGATTTCATCATGGAAGACCGGTTTATTCATAATTTAGTTTTTAAGTAAACACATCTATGAATTAAATTTGTAGTGTTTTTATAACTGTTTCAAAAAAGCAATAAGGCACTCAATATTTTGTATTATTGTGCAATCTATACACTCTCACACACACACACACACACACTCACTCACACTATATGGGGCAATTTAGAGCGGCCAATTCATCTTGAATGTTTTTGGAAACCAGAGAACCTGAAGAAAACCCATGCACCTGAAAAGTCCACCCAGATCAGAATTCGAACCTGAGTCCCCAGCGCTGACAGACCGCCGTTAAACTGCATTGTGTTGCAAAATTAACTGAACTAAACTAAATAAGACTATAATATAGTTTTTCCTCTAAAAGGTAAAGACTTTAATCAAACCATTTAAATTTATCCAACTTCACTGTACATTTTTTTTTAGATGAGATACTCATGACATACTGAACATGATTAAAAAATAATTAAAAATGAACATTACAGAATTCATGTAATATATTGTCAGTTCTAAACACGCTTCACACCCAACCAAATCTGGAGTTTAGTTTTCTCTGTGTTTTTATCACTTGCTGGATGTTTAGTTGTGGCTTTTTCACTTTGGGGATCATGTGGTTATGTCATTCTTCAGATGCAATACTTAAAAATAAATGAATTTACATTAAGAGAGTTTTCGTTGCTTGGTGATATCCGTTTAGGAATAAAATGTTGAGGGTTTAAAATGTGTGTCTGTCTGATTCCTGCATCAACTGTTTGTATGTGTTTGTGTTTAGTGTATGTGATGTGTGTGTGTATGTACATTATGAAAAAAAAGTTCTATGTATCTGCCATGCAGCTGCTCCCAAACACCTACTCTCTTCCTGCTGGAGTGTGCAGGGGAGTGTGGCTGTCTATAAACACGTTGATGCCTGAGTACATTTATGCTTCAATGTTAAATATTCACAGCGACAACATTGTGTTATATTAAGTTCCCATAAAACTTTCATTAATTCGATGAATATTTTTAAAGTTATACTACATTTGAATTACTGTGATTTAATTAATTGATGTCAATTTAAAAACACATTTATTAAATTTGATTTGTTTGTTCTTTACAAAGAGTAATATATAAAACACATAGGGGAACAACAGTTTGACGTGTAAAAAAGTGCTGGTTCCATAACCACGACGGCCCCAATGCAGACAATAGTCCCGTTTTTGGTTTATCAGACCCCGGAGCATGTTTTTATAAAATCGTAAATCTATTTTTCCATGTGCAGCAAACTGTAATCTGGGTTTTTTCCCCGTCTTTTTATTCTTGCTGATAATGGCCATATTTTACTTTTGATCTAGATACTTCAGTACCGGTTTAATCCGGTATCATCACAAGGTCATATGCAGTTAATTCTGTTGTTCTTACAAAGCATGCTTATCTCTTGTCAGCAAAGCCTGTTTTTTGTGCTGAGGTTAATGCTAAACGAGGTTTACAACTGCAGTTATTAGGTTATTAGACTGTCGGCAACTTCTATGAACTAAGTGCCTCAACGCAACTGTGGTGATGAAGTAGGTCTAATCATTATATTTAATAAAGCAATAAGCATGCATTATTGTGAATAAATCACGGTAACGAGGTGTTGATAGCCCTGATGCATAGTGTAGTGCAGTAACACAGCTTTTCCGACAGTATTTACTCTACTATTAGGCTTTTTCAAAATTTGTGTGTGGGTCTGTGAAGTTTTTGCATAGGTCAGGGTGGTGTGTGGGTTTATCAAGTTCTTTCATACTAATACTTTTTTAGACCCTGCTTTGTGGAAACACAGTCATGCTTGGAAACGATGAGTGCCTTTCCCAAACTGTTCACACAAATTTGGAAGCATGCTGCTGGCCAAAATATATACTTTTGGTTTTTGATACCTGATTTCACTGATTTAGAGATTTGTCCTTTACCCACATTGTGTATTTAGTACATTACTGTCATATCGGTTTGGTGTTAACTGAACCTAATATCTAAAATAAATGTAAGACATAAAGCCAAATATACATATTAAACAATAAGAAAAGGCAAAGATCAATGGTATTTTTTTTATCTGTGCAAAACTAAATTAACCAGGGTCTGTAAATCCTGCTGGTTTAGTAAATATTAAAAGGCTTAGTTTGTCCATTTATGTATATGTATATGTAAGGAAAAGTTCATGAACTCTCCCATGTTCTGGTCAAGAAAATGGCAGGGCACAATATCATATAGATATATCGTCTTCCAAATGTTTTATAACTAAAGGTTAGAGGAACCCAACTCAATTATCCAACAGCCAAAGACTACTCAAGAAGATCCAGAAAATCAAAAAGAAAAAAAAAGGAGGTACAGCGGTCACAGGTAAAAACAACATGTACTGAACCAATTCTGAAGAAAATGCTTTTGAAAAAGTCTATAGATCACTTGCAGTGCTGTCAGAAAAAGACAAATGTGAAATCCAACTCAATGAAAAGAAGATGAATTGAGCCAAATACCAGAATACTGTACAGGACAGCTTTACAAAACTAAGCAAGCAGCAGTATAAATCCATTTGCTAGCAACATTATGAACCTGAAGAAATATTGGTTTGCTTTGCTGTAGTGCACACTATTGTATATGGTTATAATTACTATATAATACTTGATATTTCAATTTAAAAGTACAAGTTTTACCAGACTCAGAAAAAAAACCACAAACTCTCTGTGGATTAACGAGTTAGCAGCCTGGAGACAACTTATTTTCGCTTAGCATACCGCTAACATACATGCTATCTGAATGCTATTTACAAATAAGTCTTCCCTCAAATGTTTTTAATGAACACAACCTTACTTTGTAACAAGACTGCTGGGCACAGGACTTTTACAAAGGAAGGTTGTGTTGATTAAAAACAGTCTTATTTCACTATTACAGTGAACAACCTACAGGGGTTGGACAATGAAACTGAAACACCTGTCATTTTGGTGTGATAGGTTTAATGGCTAAATTGGAGCAGCCAGATGGCCAGTCTTTAATTGCACATTGCACCAGTAAGAGCAGAGTGTGAAGGTTCAATTAGCAGAGTAAGAGCACAGTTTTGCTCTGAATATTGCAATGCACACAATGGGGGACATACCAGAGTTCAAAAGAGGACAAATTGGAGGACGTCTTTGTGATGTATCAAAAGCCACGATATCCAGGGTAATATCAGCATACCACCGAGAAGGACTAACCACATCCAACAGGATTAACTGTGGACGCAAGAGGAAGCTGTCTGAAAGGGATGTTCGGGTGCTAAGAATGGCTTGAAATCCCTCTGACCACTGTGCAGGACTTGTAGATGTCACTCCCAAGACGAATTGACGCTGTATTGGCCGCAAAAGGAGGCCCATCACGAAACGAATCAATTATTGTGGTCTAAAACCATGTGTTTCAGTTTCATTGTCCAACCCCTGTACATACAACCAGTCTGTTAACTGTATGACTGGGTTGTCATCCATCCTGTAAACTACGGAATCAGTGTTTATTTGGTGATTTAAAAACACCAAATAAACACTGTCTTGTATTGAACCAATACAAGACATGAGTTGTTTCCTATTTCTATTAATGTCCAATAGTCTGTCACACACAACACTAACACCTTTTTTTTTAAAAAATGTTTTAAAATACACCATCACATGTTCAAAAGCAAAAATGCTTGGCTGGACAGTTTCAGTAAAGATGATTACAAAGCAAATTCCAAGCAGTTCAATTTACAAGTATTTTTGTTGTTTTTTCTCTTTATGTACAAATGTTTCATTGGTTTAAGGAGCTTTCCTATAGTTATGCTTTTAAAATTTTGAACTTAGTGTATATTTTTTTCTCTCAAAAGTTTATTGTTGCAAAGTCCACACAAACAGATCTCATTTAAGATTTTATTAACTGCACTATAAGAGATTTTCAAGCTTTAAGTATGACTACTTGCTTTCTTAATGAGCTCTTAACTAAAAACACCGGCGCAAAATAAAACATAGCACTGCTGCGGGCGCACCACTTCTATAAGGTGGCAACACTAGCTGTATGCTAGCTGTTTGCTAACTGTATGCTAGCTGTATACTATTGCAAATAAGTCTTTTTCAAACCTGTTTTAATTAACACAACCTTCTTTTGTGTCTAATTTCACCATCACAGTCTTAACAGAACTAGAAAACGGCATCATTAACAAATGTTAATGTTTTAGATGTATATTGTATTGTTGAATAAAAACCACCAGTTAAAACCTGTTTGGTTGAGCGAATTGGCAAATGCTCTCTATAGTAAACTAAGACTTCAGGAATTTCAGGTACAAGAGATAGAGATAACTAGGAGGAAACGATATAAGTGATGCTCAGTGGCCAGTTGAGAAAGAACATCCAGGTGAGGACACAGATATGTGCCCGTGTGCAATAGGCCTTCTAAAGTTACAACAGGGTGAAAAGATTTTAGTAAGGCACCCAAACCAACCTGACCCACACACACCAACACCAACACACACACACACACACACACACACACACACACACACACACACACACACACACACACACACACACACACACACACATAAACATACTAATGCATGTACACACCTCCCACGCAATGCCGTTTCAGAGAGGTTCGCCCACGCACCTCTGCAGCCTGCACCATGCAGCCTGCAGCAAAGGGTTTGTGAGTGTTTTTGTAAGATTTGTCACACAATCCTGTGTAACCACACATCAAAACAACATCTCATTGTGCTGATATTTGGTTGTATTGTTCTCTAGGTAACAGGGCGTTGCACTTTGATATCTCTTTACAGAAGAAGTGAAAATGCACAGCGAGGAAACATTTTCGAAGATCATGATACAATTCTGTCAACACACAAAACTGATACTGAAAAACATACTAGTACTTGCACAATAGACTACATATTATTGTAACCGTTGACTGGTGAGATCTTAATGCATAAAGATAAAGACGTCAAGACTAGTCTTACTACTTTTAGAACCCCAACGATTGGCATCACACTCAAATCCAGTAATATGTTGGCACTTATTTTTACTAAACCCAACATCCATCTATCCATTATCTTCCACTTATTTTTCTACTAGGGTCGCGGTGGGGTTCCCTATGCCCATCCAGGGGAGAATGTCTCGGGCGCCAAGCAGATACACCCAGGACAGGGCGCCAATCTATTTCTGGGCACTCACTCACACATCCACACACATTATACAGGGCACTTTAGAGCACTCAATTGACCTGGAATCCATGTTTTTGGACTGTGGGAGGAAACCGGAGAACCCGGAGAAAACCCACGGGGAGAACATGGAAACTCCACCCAGATCGGGATTCGAACCAGGAATCCCCAGCGCTTAGAGGCAAACGTGCTAAACCACCGTGCCGCCCCATAACCCTAAACATTTGCCATTCATTTATAAGAATCTATCTAAATTTATCTCATTAGCTTCCACTTAATCTTATACTGGGGCGGCACGGTGGCTTAGTAGTTGGAGCATGAATTCCTAATTCAAATCCCAATCTGGGTGGAGTTTCCATGTTCTCCCCTTGTCCACGTGGGTTTCCTCCCCCAATTCCAAAAACATGGATTCAAGGTAAATGGAATGCTCTGAATTGTCCTGTATAGTGTGTGTGTGTGTGACCGTATGAGTGAGTGTGTGCCCAGCGATGGATAGGCGCCCTGTCCTGGGTGTATCTGCTTGGCGCCCGAGACGTTCTCCCCTGGATGGGCGCGGTAAAGAACAGGATTAAACGGAAGATCTTATACTAGGGACTAGAGTTGTGGGGGCTTCCTCATGCCCATCCAGGGGAAAAGTATTCAATAATCCTTTGCTGGGTGCACACAAACACACTAACTCATACATACACACTATAGGGGAGAAATTTAGAGCAGCCAATTCAGGTGGTGGACATGCTAACCGTTAAGCCAGAGTAACGCCAAGGCCCCTCATGGCAACCTTTAATTACAGCTACAGAGAAGATATCCTGATGTTCCAAATTTATTTTAAGGTAACGAAGGCTGTTACGATCTTAAAATCTAGCATCATTAAGAGAACAAAAAATGCTATTACACGTCATGCAAACCGTGTCCGTGTGGGCCACGTGTCTGCGTGGATTTCCTATGGAGTCTCCGGTTTCCTCTGACTATCCAAAAATATATAAAGGTAAATTAGTTGTTTTAAATTGCCCCCTTACAGTGTTTGTCTGTGAGAGTGTGTGTGCACATTGTCCTGGGTTTATCTGTCAGCGCCTGAAACATCCTCCCTTGGATGGGAATGGGAAACCCCCGTGACACTTTATCACTTAATTCTTAAGTAGAGTGGTCTATTTTGCAAAGGGAAATCTGTCCTTCACATTTAACCCATCTGTGCAATGAATCACACACATATACACACACTGTGCTCGGGAAGCAATTGGGGGTACTTCAGCCATAGTGCGTGGTGGGACCGTGAATCAAACCGGGGACCTTCAGGTCGCAGTGCTGGTTCCTTAACCACAAGCCAATGACTGTCCTTAGTGTGTAAGGACTAGATGTGTATACAGGGAATGCATTGAATAATTAATAAGGCAGAGGGGAAAGTTCAACAGAAGCATCTAAACGCAAAGCTAAAGATAAAGCGAAATAAAAAGACTACGATTAGTGTTTGAAAGCAATATTGCATTGTCATGGTCACTGGTTGTGATCGCTGTGAATGGACACACACACACGTACGCACACACTAACACACACACACACACACACACACACATACACAGCTTTCTCTGTATTGCGTACTGAAGCTACTGTTTTCTGGGCAGCACATCTGCGAACCGTGGGTGGAGGGCAGCACCAGTTGCACGCTTTCCCGGCCTCATCCTCTTGTACGCTCTCTCTCTCTCTCTCCCTTAGCCCCTCTTCTTCCTTCACCCACCACTGTTAAGTGTTTCCTTATAGAGCTATTTGACCTACCCTCTTATAGTGTCAGAGATACCCCTCCCTTCCGCTATCTTTCTCACAGTCATGCACTCCCTCCTCTGGTTGGGTGGCTGGTGTGTCATCGTGTCCGGTTGTTCTGCATTTGTGTATCTCTCCCCCCCTCTCTCTCTCTACTGCACCTGCTATAGAGAAAACCCAGAGACAGGAAACACAGAAATAACTGCTGACTGTCTTGATCCCTTGCCACATGCACATGAGTGTGTCTGTGTGTGTAAGAGGGAAGTGATGGGAGAGACACTTGCACCTGGACAGTTTGGCTCTGTCACACTCACTGCCTTCACACTGTGGCACACAGTCACCAATACCATTAGACAGGCAGACAGCAATAAGGAGAGGAAAAGAGAGGCACTCAGTCATATAAAGCGCCTCTGCTTTCAGCTGGGTCCAAATCCTCAATCAATCTAATTAACATACGAATACAATACTAAGTCCAAAGTCCCACTTCAGTCACAAACTGCAAAGAATAAAAGTTTGATTTAGGTTTTAATGTATTTAAAGTACTGCACAGATTACTGAAACGTGGAGTCCGCAATGTTGCTTTTGTATTATTTAAAAAACAAAGATTACAGATCTAACAGTTAATGACACTTGTGAGTAATTTGGCCTCAGAATGATAACATACCTAATAAGGCTGGGGCATCTGCTGATTGGTTCTGCCTATAGTGTCACATGACAAACAACAAAACAAAAAATTATGACTAGGTCACCAAACCATAAGATACGGACGACGGAGCCCCAATCCCTTTTTCCCTGACGGAGCCCCACCTCCCCCTTTTGGCCGCATGGCCGCATCTTCACATGAAACAACAATTACTTCAATGTTATACAAATTCCTGCTTCAGGTTTGTTTCGATCAGTCACATATTTCTGAAAAAAATGTCATGGACAAAACAGTGGTTCACAAACTTCGCTAAAAGATTGTAACCTTCATTTGCCAACATAGAGACACCTTTGAAGACATGCTAGCCGTTATTTTAAGTCAGGATCGCATAGTTATACAGTCTGCTCAACAATACGCTGACTACATGAATACTTCCGGAGTTGCTGGTGGCGAGGCAGAAATAGGACTGGCAACGTTATACTGGGGAAGGGCTCATTATGCAGCATATGCTATGCTGCCGGCGGTCCATTCATTATTTGGACACATCTACTTATTGTCCATGTTATCAGTTCCACTTACCATAAAGATGGACTTTGTAGTTTTACAATTACAGTCTGTAGTCCATCCATTTGTGGACTACAATACATACTGTGTACGTCTCCTTTACTCTGTTCTAATGGTCAGGACCCCAATAGTAGCACCACAGAGCAGGAATTATTTGGTTGGTGCATTATTCCTATCCCTTGCAGTGTCACTGAGGTGTTTAAATGAAACTACAGCAGCACTGCTGCACTAAAACTCCCTCACAGCATCAGTTTCACTGCAGAACTGACAATAAGCAATACACCACCCAAATTATACCTGTTCTGTGATGCTCCTGACCAAAAGAGTACAGAAAACGCACAGGAGGACTAACAAAAACAAAGAATGTGAGCAAGAATGCAAATGTACTAAAGTCTCTAATTGTAAAACTACAAAGTCCATCTACAGCGGGTGAAATAAGTATTGAACACGTCACCATTTTTCTCAGTAAATATATTTCTACAGGTGCTATTGACATGAAATTTTCACCCGATGTCAGTAACAACCCAAGAAATCCATACATACAAAGAAATCAAACCAAAGATGTTCAGAAATTAAATTATGTGTAATTATGTGGATTGGCACAGGGAGAAAGTATTGAACACATGAAGAAAGGGAGGTGCAAAAAGGCATGGAAAGCCAAGACACCAGAAAAATGGTGACGTGTTCAATAGTTATTTCACCTGCTGTATATGTTAAGTAGAGAAAATTGACAATTGAAAATGGAGAAAGAAGGAGGTGTGCCTAAACTTTTGACTAGTATTGTATAGTGGTTTAGACATCACCTCTCATTAAACATCTATTAAATCCATGCAAAATGTGAAAATCATAAATAGGTGCTAAGCAGTATGGCGAAAACATGAACACAGAATTTAACTTTTTTTTTATATTATATAAATGATTTGCATTGAAGTGCTGATTTGAGCCTTAAAAACTTTCCATTATGGGCCATTCCATTATGAAAAACTACTTCTGTGCTATTGTACTATATGTACGGTACTCATATACAAATTAAGGCAAAACATATGTATGACTCAATTGGGGGGGGAAAAGCTACATATGATACACCCCTGCAAAATGGCATGATGGAGCGCCAAAGTGTCTAAACACATACAGTGAGTCAAGCCTACACAGGCAAATTAGAAATATGATCTATCTGATATCTCAGTGATATAAAAATAACCTCAGTGACATAAAGGGAGTCAGAGCACCTGCAGTGTGGTCCACACCTACACACAGGTGTCAGGAAGAGACAGACACAAAGAAAAGAAAGAAAAGAGAAAAAATAGAGTGAGGGAAATCAGACTGCGGTTGACGAAAAAGCTTTTTCTAGATTTTAGTCGAGCATGCATGTGAGCAGTTCAGCCATTTAATTTGAATTACCGAGTTCCTGATGTACAGTGTTAACTACGGATCTGAACAATTACACAAATACGTGTTAGGGAAATTTCAGGTCAGGGTTATTTTTATCTTACATTTCATTTGCTTTGAAAAACAAATACACTTAAACGCATTAAAATTAATGTTCTGTCACAATTTTCTTGTTTTCGTTCATTAATATACCTGTTATTTGGCTTGCATTGCACTATTTACTGTCTACAAAGAGATGTAAAAAAAACAAAAAAGAACAAAAAATGCATCATTTCAGTAGCATAACATAACTGATGTACCGCAGATAATTTTTTCAGCAACTTAAAGTACATGAATTTACCCATAAAAAAATGACAAATTAAGAAAAAGATTTGAAAAGCCATTTAAAGTCTTAGAATGTGATTAATGTTCTAATTAGTACAGTAGATTTAATAAACCAGGCTAAAAAATGTTATTAGCATTGCATTGTTGTTTACTGGCATGGGTATGTATGTATACATACAGAGTCAAAAGTTTGGACACACCTCCTTATTGCGTCATCATCTGTTTTCTCCACTTACCATATAGATGGACTTTGTAGTTTTACAATTACAGATGGTAGTTAGTACATCTGTGTTCTTGTTTTTGTTAGTCCTGTTGGTTCTCTGTTGGTCAGGAGCATCACAGAACAGGTATCATTTGGGTGGTGGATTGTTTATTGTCAGTTCTGCAGTAAAAATGATGCGGTGAGGGGGTTTTATTGCAGCAGTGCTGCTGTAGTTTCATTTAAACACCTCAGTGACACTGCTGGGATAGGAATAATGCACCAACC
>JAOUQT010000002.1:16891749-16911337 GCA_025769995.1 Xyliphius kryptos | reverse complement strand
AAGAATAATAATAATAATAATAATAAGTTGACCCGAGGAAGATCAATATATGTGTCGCGCCGCGCCACATATAATAAAAAACAATACTGGATAACGTCTCTGTAGCAGCAACGCCTGTGTAAGCTTTTTCTAACACATTTTTAAAAATTCTTATTAAATGATTGTAAACATTATCTTATTATGAACTTTTGTGTGGGGAAGTCGTAGGCTTGTGGTTAAGGAACCAGCCTTGCAATCTGAAGGTCCCTGGATCAATTCCCAGTCCCATCAAGTACTATGGCACCTAATCCCAATTGCTCCACGAGCGCTGCACGTGCTCATTTTACTCAGTTTGTATATATGTGTGTTTTACTGCACGGATGGATTGAATGGGAAAGACAGATACCTCTGTGTGTAAATACAGTAAGCAAAATGGATCACTATCACACTGTTTCTGGAAAAAGAGCTTTTAGATTTGGTATACATAGTACCTACATAGTATACATAGAGCCTTAATAAGCACTGAGATTGTAGAGCATGTTTAAACTAATGTTTGTGTGGAAAACAAATTAATATATAATCTAATATATAATATATAAAGGTCCAAAAGAAGGGGATAGTAACAAAGAACCCAAATACAGAAACATAAGAAAAAAAAAGTCATCAATAGAATAAAATTGACCGTCTGACAGATATGTCCACTCACAGGGGATAGCGTGTACGTGTGCTCATGTGTTCATTTTAAAACGCTCCAAACACACAAAAAATGTGCAACACACAAGCTCCCTCCAGGGGCCACATCAAAGGATGTCCACTGGGGGTCCCTAAAACACAGCCAGGAAACTGCACACTGGCTTTGAACTCAAACAAAACAACACATCTTAAAAAAAAAGAGAGAGAGAACTGCCACAGTTTTCAAAAACAGAAAATATGTTTTTCAAAAAAAGTTACAGACAATATATTGTGAAAGTGTTTAAAACAGAACTCTGTAACATTGCAGTTCCCAACTTCTTCCTCTAGATGGAGCTCTCAGTACTCCAACATCACGTAGAAATGTACAAATCTGCACACTGAACACGAGCTAATTCTACTGAGCATAACACGCAAATATATGGAGTTTGTTAAAATACATCACATAACACCAAAAGTGAATAAAGGTGTACAGGCAAAAAAAAAAAAGGTCAAATATATTTAGAATTGGTTCATGAAAGAACTGATTCATGTCTTTTTTTTTTTTAAACTTGTGCTAAGCTAAGCGCTGAATATCAACTAAACTAGCTGCGCACCTGAGGGTAACATTTAAATGTCCTTGGACATATTACAGGAGGTAATTAAGGAAATGCTAAAAGAAAAAAAAAGCAGGGCATTTTAAATTACAGAGCACAGAAAACAGGCTTCATTAAGTGCAAATCAGAAGGTTGAATTATTAAAAAAAAGCTTTTTATATTGAAAAGTGGGTAAGGGGGCTGTACACTGCTCAAAGTACTGATTCCCTGGACTGGTGGCCCAGGTTGATTCTGTTATTGAGATTCAAAAAATAAAAATCTGTACATCACATTTAATTGGACAGAGTCACAGCTACACGGTGGTCAAATAAACACTACGTACAGCAAACATCATTTTACCCATCTGAGAAACCAGAACGTCCGAGCTGGAAAAGCAAGGGGTTAGTGATCGTCCTAAATCGTCCTAACACCAGAGCCACATTAAGAGGATTAAACTATTATAATATATAAAATAAGTAGTTCCAGTCCTTTAATCTGATTGGCTGGGTTGTTTGTCCAGCTGTGACATTATTCACAATAACCCACACCTTTGAGCGCTTCACATTTGTAACAGTGCGTGGCATACAATACATTATTTTAAATAATGCAGAATAAATGGAAATACAGTGGCCTAAATTTCATTGCGGAAGACCAGTTCATTAATAATTGTGTTTTGAATAAACATATTTATGAATTACAGTGTGTTTGAAACCATTTTACAAAAGCAATAAGGCACCCGAGGTTGTGCATTATTATGAAAAAGGTCACGGAAAAGAGGTGTAACTTTCTCATGATTTATTCACAATAATGCCGCCTCATGGAGATTAAAAGAAAATAATCTTTTAATCTGCACAGATGTATAACAAAACAACAAAGATTTTTTGCAAATTCTTAAATTTAAAAACCCCAACAACTTTATTCTGTAGTGCATATTATAAGCACTACAGCGGGGGAGGCTGGAGCCTATCCCAGGTCTTTGTGCAAACGGCTGGGGAACACCATGGGCTGGATTTAGTCAATCCAGACATTTTTGCATGACTGGCATGTTTTTTGTATTGTGGGAGGAAAATGGAGGTCCTGAATAAAACTTACACAAACTCAGACAGAAATGCACAATTTACCTAGGAACCTCTCAATGTCTCTGGCAACCAAACCCTTGACCTTATGAACCACTGAGCCACAATGTTACCTACTAAACATCCTGAACAACTAAAGTTAGTTGGAAAAGAAAACGAAAACCAGAAAAAAATATTAATATATAAAACCGCATTTGGTGACACATTCTGCCATCAGTGTAGCATCGAAATTAGAGTCAAAGGGAAGTGGGACGACCAGCAACAAAATGAGACATCAGAAGTGACGAATTAGCGGCGTTTGAAGGTAAAGACAAAGGAATGTCATATACACAACTGATCTAGTTTTAATAAATTAGATTAGCATTACAACAAAGGCTTGCACTGTTCAATATGAAGAAATTAAATTTGATGATGGGTTTCATAGAAATGCTGGAGAGTAAAGTATGTTGTCAAAAAAAATATATATATTTCCATAAGATTATCAGTTCAATGTATCAAATCAATCCTTTAGACTAATTGACTGATCGCTAAAATAGTTAATAGATAGCTGAATAAAAAAAAAAAGTCGTTAGTGGCAGCCCCACACAGAACTCCTATTTTCCTAAATTCCCCATTATGATACAAACAGCAAACACACAAAACACTTCCCCAAATTAGAATGCGACCGCATTCCTAACATTTGATTAGAAACATAACAGTTTGTCTCCGGAATTATTTATTATTTAACAGCTATACAAAACAATACGTGCGACATGGTTTCTTAGCAGTTAGTGTCTGCCCTTTTATCTTCTTTCGGCTGTTTATTGCTTTCCTTCCAACACATTGAATCAACTGTGCCAAAAAAGCCCAATCACTAATGAACCTTTGGTAAAGCCCCACTTACATTCAATACAACCCTAACAAACATGTCCCGCACATGTAGGTGCAAAACTCTGGACCCACACGAAGATGAAATTAATTTGAGGTCCAAACCCCGTGCCTTTATCACCCACTCAACAAATCAGAGCTCTCTCAACGAAACTGATCTCATGATCTGCCATCCATACTGTTTGTGCTTCTTCTCTCTAGCTGCAGAATAAAAACCCTTTGATGTTCGGCAAATTTCTACATTTCATTAGTCCCCTCCTCCCCAGCACTTCAATAAGCTGCTCTGCCCCTTGTGCTCAGTCTTTCACTCCTCCACTCTCCCTCTCTCCCCTTTTAAATTATGAAGTTTGGAGAAACAGTGAGATAAAGAGAAGCTATGGGTTAATAATTTATTTCTAAATGTGTGCGCATGCAGTTGCGCGTGTGTACGAAGCTTAAGGCTGTCTGAGAAACATCAGCTTAACCAGCACCAAATTATCAACTCTCTTTTACCACCAGGTCTATTTCACCAGCCTGGCGTAGTGTGATTAAGAATGGAAGCTTAAGTGTGTATGCGTTCAAATTTGTGTCTGATGGAGTGCGCGCCTCTTTATCATGCACAGCTTTTCCTCTCGACTCTCCCCACTTCACATAACTCAGCTATTTCCTAATTATAAAATGATCTCTGGCTCTGGAAAAAACATGAAAATTAAATTGCTTCTTTAAACAGAGGGTTCTCCAAATTCATACCGATGTACATGGGTTCGGTATACAAAAGAAAAAGGAGAAACTGGGTGCAAAATACGCATATAATCATACGGAAAATGCAACTGTGCCACTGTAGCACATGCCTTTTTTAGCGCTACAATACTTTTACTTTTTTTAATGAGGGTCTTCATGTGATTTAAGAAAGTGTCAGAGGAATATCTGTGAAGTCAGGCACTTGTGCAATGTGAGACCAAGATCATCCCAAAATTCTTCACGGGGGGTTATTAGCAGGGCTAAGGCAGGCTCATGAAGTGGACTCTTAAAGACCAGACTCTTTAAACTTATGATTTCTGATACCAACTTTTAAGGGTTATAAATCTGGAGGCTATTAAAACTATATGTACTTTAAAGAGGTATTAAAACTGTTATTTTGAAACAAAATAAATAATTCATACATATTTATACGTATGATACAAAACAAGCTTATATAAAATGACTAATAAGTAATTTTATGTAATGTGTGTTATTATTTCTAAAGTACTAAAATTGCTTTAAAGTCGGTGTCAGTGTCTTCTCATTAATTCATGTGAGGGATCCAGAAGTTTTTTTAAAAAGACAGATAACTAAAGTCGAAGTGAAAAGAACCAGAGGTAACCTTTTATTTCCTTCATTACAAATGTTCTTGGGTTGAATTAAATGTAAGAAGCCCTGCATTAAAGTATATCTTATAGCACCTCACTATATAGCACTGGGCATGTGAGAAAAGGAATGATGGAAAATTAACAGGTTTTGCAGAAAATAATAATAAAGCAAATACGAGTGTCATTACACTTCTTCACAGTGATTTATTCACAATAATACACAACCTTATTGCTTTTATAAAACATAAGCACACTTTAACAAGTGTTAATTGATAAAATAGTTTATTAAAAACTAAATTATTAATAATCTAGTAATTTACAACCTAGTCCGATTTTTAAAGTGAACATTGATGGGTGAGTAACAGTATACCGGATTAGTGCTCATCGGGAATCAGCTTGATGTTTATATTAATCTGTATTTCCAATAATGTTACACAATTTAATAAAGCAATAAGGCACGAGAGGGCGTGCATTAGTGTGAATAAACCATGGCAAAGAGGTGTTATTAATTACACCTCTTTCCTGCGGTTTATTTACAATGATTCACAGCCTCGAGTGCCTTATTGCTTTTATAAAACAGTTACCAACCAACTATAATAAAAAAAAAAAAAAAGGTTTGATTTATAAATGACTTTACTGAAAGCAAAATCGCTAATTTACAGAGCACAAATTACAGAGCACATTTTTAAAAAACTTTGGGAAAACAATATATTTTATTTCGCACAGTTATACGACTGTGAAGTGGTCAGAGGTGTGGGTTATTGTGAATAATGTCACAAGTTGACAAGCGGCTCAGCCAATCAGATTTAAGGAACGGAACTACCCGTTTTATAATACTTGGGAGTTTCCATGTTCTCCCCATGTCCACGTGGGTTTCCTCCGGGTTCTCCAGTTTCCCTCCACAGTAAACAAACATGGGTACAAGGTAAACTCAATACTGTGTTTAATACTATGTTTAAATGTGTTTTAAAGGCTATTTGATTGGTTTGCATTCTACAAATGTGGACTTAATGACAATGAGAAAATGAGAGTCCTGGGCTAAAACCGTTTGAGAATCCCTGGTTTACAGTACAAGAAATAATTTTTACACATCAGTCGAGTTTTACATTTAAACGTCTGTTAAAATAAAAACTCAGAAAACATGACTGCAGTTTAATGTGCCATTACAGGTCGTAAGCTTAATGCAGCAAAACGAAATATTAAAGTGCGGCAACTGTTTTTAGTCATGGACAAAAAACAGAAAATAATGTATACAAATCTCAGTCTAATGTATACTATTAATGTATAAACTCAATTCAGTTAAATATCAACACATTATACGGCTTAATTCTATGCTACAAAATCCGGGTTCTTTATATTTTATATTTAAAAAGCAGTTGAAAGCTGTTTAATCCAAGCATCAATCCTGACTATGGTTATTTCTAAAAAATATTCTACCTCTGCCTGCAGCTGGTCAGGAGGCTGGATTATCGAGTTTGAAATGGCGTTTATATTTGTGTAATTGATGTGGCTGCAATCTGCACTCAAAATGTGTCTTACATTAATTTCTAATTTATCAAGGCTGTAGCTAATCACAATCTGCGTCTGGCACCACCTACTAATTTCGCTCTGGCTGATGCACTCTGCATAATGCGCAATTAAAAAATCTGCCGTGAATGATGTAAATGTTTAGCCAAATATCCATGACAAAAATATGAATAAAACAGAAAACGCACGGTTAAAAATAGATGTCAGAACAATTCAAATAGAACGTCTGGTCCTAAAAGTAAAAGAGAAACACATGTTCACAGTTCAGACATTTGAGTGTGCAATCAACGTCAGAACAATGTTACAATAAAAGCACACTGATCAAAGCTAAAAGGCACGCTAGACTGTTTTTCCCTAAATAACTAATATAACTAAGTGTTAATTACGCAAATATAATTAAATAAAAATGGAAAGTGCCAGAACTCTAATGCTTCTGATTGTATACACTGCACTTTTATTATTATTATAGATTTTTTTTTCTAAGTTCGTAATTAGTTTACAAAGAAAGTCCCCACTCAACCATTACTGACATATTATACTATTTCAGATTTTTTTGGTCACTAAACAAATACCATTGCATTTGATAGGATGTGTCTCCGTTGTTATTTTCCTCTCCCGAAATATTTTTATTGAGAGAATACAATACTTCCAATTGCAAAAATACAACTTACCCATTTGTACCCATTGCATATATGTATACGTACACATTCACATTCAAATGAAAACAAGAAAAAAAAAAGAATTAATAAACAAATAACAGACACAACCCGTATGTAGAAAAAATAAATAAAAATTACTGAATGCCATGCAATAAACTATGAACAACTCTCTCTCCCCATACACACCCACCCACACCATAATATAAGCTTTTACAGTGTATTGTCCATGTATAAAAAAAAAAGTGGGGGGGGGGGGGCAATAATTTAATTGCAGCCTATAGCTTTAAATAATAGTCATGTGTTAAAAACAAAACATTTAAATAGATCTTAACAGCTCGAAAGCATAATTCCATACATGTTTTTTTTTAACTTAAATATAGAAGAAAAAAGGTTCTCTAGTCCCCCCTGACGCAGTCGGTTACATTTTTCCAACTGATGTATATCAAGCAACTCCGCTGAATATACTGTTAAACAAATCCTTCTATTCTTTTGTTTGTGTCTCTCTTTGCTTCATTTTACACTATAATGTATATATATAAATCCAAAGATATAACTGTATAAATATAAAAATGATCCAATAAGACACGGTCTCAGATTTGATTGAGTGTGTGTGTGTGTGTGTGTGTGTGTGTGTGTGTGTGTGTGTGTGTGTGTGTGTGTGTGTGTGTTGGTGTAAAAAGGACCGTTGATGCAGCCTGTCACCTCTGGTTCACTGATCTAATTGCATCTTTGATACTGCAGCTGCCTACCTCCTCTGAGCCTGACCTGTGACCTTTGCTCCATACAAGGCCAAGGCCATGAAGCACATTTGACGCTATAGCAACACCCCTTCATCCCACCCATCTGAGCCCCTAAAAAAGTGACGCTGTGAGCAATCAGGTCACCGCAGCCATCACTAAAACGTGTTAATGTCACTGTTCCAGAGAATAAAGAATGGTAAAGCATTAGCATGTTGTCGACCGGTCACGGTTATTATACAAACCACCTTTACTTCTAAAAAGAATTCTTTTCAAAAACCACAATGGCTTATTTTTCTAAATCTACAAAAAATATGTGAATTAAGTGGATTTTTACCGCAACCACCAAAACAGGATGATAAGGTTGAGCACAATACTGATGCAACAACATTAAGCAGTTGAACATTAAACAGTGGCTTATTTGTATACTTTAATGTAAAAAGTATACCAAAAAAAAAAATCAAAAAATTACTTTTAAACTCCAGTCTGTGGAAATGTAAGATCAATCTGCATTACACCTGAGCATTTACCCATAGTACAATTTTGGTCAAGTGACAACCATAAACACACAGTAAATTGATTTAATTATATTTCAGGTTGGCTGTTTAATAAATCAAGTATTAATTCTTTATAGACTAACGCTGATTTTTAACCAACCATTAAAAACATTAAGGGGTAAAAACATACAATTAAATGGCCTGTGAGTCAATAGTCAGATCATTTTTTGCTATTGAGACAGCATGCATGTTGCTCTGCATTTACAGTTCTATAGATGCTTAGGATCATAATAACCTATTTACACATTTTAAGACTCAGCATCAAACAAAATAATTAGATCTGTTCTGTCATTGCCATTCCCTTTAAGAGCCAGGTCTGACTTTGGTTGCTATTTCAAATGGGTTAATATTGGCACAGTGTGTCCAGTTACCTGTACATTACCATTTATAACATTTAAAGAAAACCCAGACCCAGATTTAAAGAAAACCCAGACCAAGTGGCTTGTTGTATAATAACATAGTGGCAGTTACTGATCCAAGGTAATCGAATCGTTCCATACATGTACAGGCCAGCTAAACTTAGCTGTGCACAAACTAGAATAGGGTTCCTACTCATTTATGATAAATATTTTATTGAAATATTTTTATTTTATTATTTGTAATATATGTTTACAATGAATGTACATGTGAGTGGGTGGGTTTACTGTGTTCCTTACTTTGTAATCTTTTGGCAGGTACTGACTAGCGCTATCTGCTGATAAAAAGTTATGTACTTGTATTTAGGAACAGAATGTAAGTTGCTAGCTGACTGTTGGTTCTTTATTTTATTGGTGTGTTTAGGTTGTGCAGCCCTTCGGCCCAGACACAGGTGAAGTAATGCAAGAATCCTTTAATTCGAGTAATTCTTTGATGTGTCTGGATTACAACAAAAGTGGCAATTCAAAAGATCATTGCAGCACTGATAAATAATAAATCCACATAAAATTCATTCATTCATTATCTTTCTCTTAATTCTCTATGAGGGTCGCGGTAGGGTTCCCAATGCCCATCCCGGGGAGAATGTTTTGGGCGCAGGGCAGATACAGCCAAGAAAGGGCAAGAAAGCCAAGAAAGCCAATCTATCGTTGGGCATATACTCACTCACTCACACGACCACATTGTCACACCCTTGTTCATTTAAGTTAATCAACCCTGTGTGTGTTCACCGTTGTTGTTAATTAACTGCCTGTTTTAATTGTTTACGTTTTGTTTGGACGTGATCGGGTTTTGTATTTAGTTCTGGTTCCTCCCGTTCACGTTGCACGTCTTTGTTGTTTGTCACCCTGCTGTCCGTGTACCTCGGTTTATGTGACTGCCCCTTTAAATAAAACTCTGTGTTACCACCTGGTGGTTCCTGGCTCCTTTCCGCACTGACTGCGCTTCAGCTTGGCGCAGGTTCGCGCAGCTGATTTCGGAGGTGATAGCGGAGCGTGACACACATGCAGAAACACACACTATATGGGGCAATTTACAGCATTCAATTCACCTTGAACCCATATTGTTGGACTGTGGAAGGAAACCGGAGAAAACCCACACGGACACGGGGAGAAGATAGACACTCCACCCAGATCGTGATTCGCACCAGGAATCCCCAGCATTGAGAGGCGAACGTGCTAATCACTAAGCCACCGTGCCATCTGGTACATGAAATTTCTTTAAAATAAAATACTTTTATAAAAAATAAAATTAAAAAAAACATCAATCTAAACACTATTTCAGGACAACTGATGTTAAGCACAGAAAAATGCACCTGTAAAATAATCTTAGTGTTGTATACAATTGGATGTAAAAAAAATAAATAAATTCATAAAAACATTACCCGACATTAATTTGACTAACAAATGTATACCATAGTGAAGAGGCCATGTTTGTACTTTATTTATTGCGAGTGTTTAACATGCTGCTGTATACTACAGGGTCCAGACTGAAAGTGCTGTGTTTGTAAAGGCCAGCAATACATCTCCTAAATTTGAATCTTCTTACTCTATGGCTTCACATTACAGCTTATAAAAGCTAACAGGAGCTACTCTTCCAACAGCAGAAGTGTGTTTACTTGGCTCGGAGCCCTGAGCGCTTTGAGCAACGAAATTAAAGCACTCCCTAAAAAAGTCTCAAAGCTCCTTCTAAATCACCTGACGATGATCTGACTAGTGATGACTTATGTACTTATACAGGATCCTCTGTAGTGGCACTGATCATGATTTGGGACATAACCGGCGGATTTCACACTGGGGAGTGATGTACTGCCATCAGCCGCAGGATACAGAATTCTAGCATAATGACATTGAGCAAAACAACATTACTGCCAGAATTAGCTACAGCTGAATGAAAACGAGGCTCGGCTTTTGGGAACGTGCTCGTTATCTAGCTTCAATATTCGCTTGGTTTTTTGAACTGTGCAAAATGATGAGCTTTGAAAAAGTGGGAGATTCATGCTGCTTTGTGGCTCTACAGAACAGCATGTAGGATCTAATGGGAGCTCAAAGCTATTGTTGGTTAAGGACCACTCTGCGTTCGGAAACCTGCTCAGTTTAAACTCTCTAAAGAGGCACTGGGAGGGCAAAGGGGGAGCTACGCAGTAATTAGTACACCGGACGCGGCTATGTCTGATGAATGTGTGCAGATTTCATAAGCTGCAACATCACAGGCCACAGGGAGAGAGAGAGAGAGATCAAGCAATGACTGGAGTTGAACGTAGTTTATCGCGGCTGAAAACGGGGACGTGCGGAAGGCGCTGTCGGACCTGATGCTGGTCATCGGAAAAGCAGCGGTGGAAAGGAAGGGTCTTAGTTGACAGTGAGGGCATCCAAGTGGCCCAAGGCTGGAGAGATGACGTGAGAAGCCTGCAGACAGATGGAATCGCAAACGCGAGAGAGCTTTCTCCCTCTCCCTGCAGCAGGATGCAGGGCATACGGAATCTGCAGGTGGGGCTGTGCACTAGAGATCAGAAAAGGCGGCGCGTTGTTTATTAAAAGCAATTAATGCCCCTCCACAGGATAGCTAGCATAATAAATAATGTATTTTGGGGAATCTAAGCTTCTTCATTATGTTCTTTATTTGTCCAAGAGCCGTTTTTGTTATTATTCTTTTAACCAGCTTACTTAAGTGTTCAAACTCAAGCAGCACTACTGGGTCTGATCCACTCATGCCAGACCAACACGGTGTCCCTGCAGCGTCAAGGACAATCCAGCACCCAAATCATTACTGCTCTGTGGTGGAATTGCAGGCTCCAGTTTCAAAAGCTGGTAAGTAGATTCCATAATATATGTTCCTTGATATGTAAGTTTAAGGTAAGTTTTATATGGAATATGCTTTGGAAACACTACTTCTATGATGGTAATATAATTGTGTGTGTGTGTGTGTGTGTGTGTGTGTGTACCTTCTGGTAGCTTTCTTTACTCTTGATTGCTAACTCCTGCTGTTCTGGACTATATGTGTAAATAGCAGAGCGATACTGTGTCCCTCTGTCATTTCCCTGAGCCATGCCTGTTAAAAAACAAACACAATTAGCAAACACAGCAAACTGGCTGATCTTCTTCAAGACGCCATTAATCCACTAGAAAGGCCCTCCAACTACGATTTAGCAATGACAATATGATTCTCAGTCAATTCCCCCTCACTCCACATTCATTCAATCCTCCCTTTTGTTCTTTTCACTCTCCTACCTTTCCCTTTCTGTCAGTTTTGGATGGCAGCCATGCTGCCTCCAGCTCCTTCTGGAGTGCCGATTGTCAAAGGCCACGGTGCCATGCTCTAATTGGCTGATTCCGAAGCCGACCCTAAGGGATAATTCCTGACCTTCCAATCCAACCATGAGATCGTCGAGGTCGACATACAGACCACATGCATCGGTATAAGCAGCATAACCCACAGACACCGAACCAAAAACGGTTTTCTTAAAATTTAAAACTTTTTAATCAAAATGGGGAATTTCCCCCATGAATCCATTTATTTGTAAGTGGGGACAGAAGTAAAGGCAGGGGACAGTCTTTTTTTCTATCAGATTTGGCAGTCCATGTTAACACAGAGCATTTTCAGTCTTCATCAAATATGTCAGTTATAATACATGAGAACCAACTTGAATAATTCACTCGGCTCTCCTCGCTCTTCACGCATGCACACACACATATACACACACGGTAAGAGAGCTCACACTGGCACAAAAAGATGCGCATCATCTTTTACATTGGTTTGATTATTTTCAAATGTATATAAATACTCAGATTATAATCATTAGTATTAATAATAACAACTTTGAAGGTCCGTGTGTTTGTAGTAAGAAATATAATAAATAGAACATGATCAGTTCGTCTGAAGGAAAACATTGGCATGCATTGCTGAAGTGTCAAAAAATTAAGATTAATGCAGGTGTGTGTGTGTGTTTGTGTGTGCTGCAGGTGGTGATGCAGTGTGCGTGTGGAAGTATGAAGCCAAGAGGAAGCACTGCAGAGTGAAGGCTATTTTTATTCCTCTTACATAACACACACACACACGCGCACGCACACACTCTCTCCATCACTCAGATACACTTTCAGGAATGGACAAAAGTGCTGATGGCACTGCATGTACATCACTACCTTTTCCACGGGACAAAAAAGAACACTGTGAGGACTTTTAATCGTCACTGTGTCACAAAAATGCTTCCCATTAAAATCTCACCTTCCGATAAAATAACATGTCCAGCTGTATTTATTACTGTGGCCACTTCATCACTTTCGTCAGGCCACAATAATATTCAAATATAATATTAGCGAGGTTTAAACTCAGTGCAGGTTCTAATATAAAATTCTACTGTGTTTACAAGATCACTTCAGGTTGTTTTTTTTTGTCAAGGACAGTATTTATTACAAACACACAAAAACAGGCTTTACAGTGAGAAAAGGGTTTAGTCTGAAAAGAATTCTGGAAATAAAATCATCCTTAGTGCATGGAGTAAATACATTTAAATGTCATTGTGAGTACATTACAATTTTATGAACTACAACACTGAAATTAGGGCGGCAATGTAGCGGTTAGCACGTCCGAATTTTAGCTCTGGGTTTAAATCTAGATCTGGGTGGAGTTCCCATGTTCTCTTCGTGTTTCTCTTACAGTTCCCAACCATGGATTTAAAGTGAATTGCTTCTATATAGAGTATGTGTGTGTATTTGTGTGTGTGTGTGTGTGTGTGTGTGTGTGTCCATCCAGGAGCTTTGTCCTAGGTTTATCTGCATGGAACATGGAAACTCCAGCCAGTTTAGGATTTAAACCCAGTGCTGAAGGTAGATGTGCTAATCACAATGCCCCCGTGCAACCCTACTTTAGTACAGTACTTTATAAAATTGTAATGTGCTAGCAATGGCCTTCAAATGTATTTAATACCTACAACATGGTTGACTGTTTATTGGCAAAATTTTTTTCAGGCTTAATCCTTCTCCCAATTTCTTTCTAAAAAGCCGTTTTTGTGGTCAAAATAATAAGACGACATAGGTCATTTCAAATGATAATTATACCTTGTTTGTGTATGTATATATACACTGTACATACATAACCCATATATTTAATATTAATGCATTTAAATTTTAATTTTGTATATTTTTTTTCTTTTTTAATATTCTGAAATTAATAAAGCGCCAAATACCAACACAAATACCAAAAAATGTCCCCATATTGCCAGAAGTGGAACTACATGACATTTAGAAAATAAGGTTTAGCGGCCTATAAATACATTACAATTCATTATTTTCTCATTTGCAAGTAATTTAAACATGCAGTACCTACATGTATACTGACCTTCTGTCACGTTACACATATAAAAGGGTATCAAAGAAAAAATATATATGGTTGTGGATATTTCAAAGTCATTTAGTGTTTCACAACATGCAGTACATAAGAACAAACACAACAGAGCTTCAGGGATGAACGTTTAGTGAGACGCAAGTTAGAAGGATAGAAAAAAAGAGTTTTTAATCAGTTAACCTCTATCTAACAGTTATATAATAAACTTTACACAGACCTGGCTTTGAACTTGCACTTATTTTTTTACTTACTATACTGTACGTGGCAAAAAATTAAAACTAATAATTATAATAGCGACAGCATAAAGGCTCAGTGGTTAGCACATTGGCCTCCGAGCGCTGGGGATCCAGGTTCGAATCCCCATGGTGGAGTTTCCATGTTCTCTCTGTGTCCGGCATGGATTTCTTTGGGTTCTCCGGCGTCCTCCCATAGTCCAAAAATATGGACTTAAGGGAAATTGGCTGCTCTAAATAGCTTTATATAGTGTGTGTGTTTATGTGAGTGAATGTACGCCCAGCGATTGATTGGTGCCCTGTCCTGGGTGTATCTGTGCCAGAAATATTCTCCCCAGAATGGCAACGGGAAATCCCCCCCCCCCCCCCCCCCGCAAACCAAGAACAGGATTACGCTAAAGATGATGAAATGAAAAGGAATAATTATACAATAGAAAAAAACTGAAAAACTGAACATGGCACAATCAGCCAAAACACCACATCAGTATGGGGTTAAATTGTCGTAATTTGGGTTTTCCTCATGTTTATGTTGCCACACACAAAAAAAAATTCAGCATTACCAAAAAAAAAAAAAAAAAAAAAAACAGTAGTAGCTTCTGATCATGTCATCATTCAGCTCTCCAAGAATTGATAGTCAAATATTTCCAAATTTCAATATAAATTCAATGAAACTGTAATGCAAGGTCAATATACAAAGTGTTCTATTAGAGATTTGATTACTTTTCCATCCCGATTACATAATTCCTTTTTCTTGTTGGATGTTAAAAGGCTAGTATAAATAAATAAAAATATATTTATTGGTAATTAGTGCAAAAAAATGTTTTAGTGTGGTTTAAGCATTAATATAAAAGTCAATTATGCAGCAAAGAAACACTAACTGATGTTTTCTATCCTACAGAACAGACAAGCTTTATAAATATAAATTATATTTTTTTTTAAAAATGACTTTTTCTTCATCTTATAAATTGTCTAATATTCATAATAACTAAAACAAATCTAATATTTCAATATTTCACTCTTCATTGCACAAAAGTTACGCAGTCTTTTAAACAAAAATCCTAAAATCTGTTAAGTTAAAATGTTTGAACTCATTTGTGCAGCTTGATTTTAAATAGAGGCATAACTGTTACAAAAAAAGCAAAGGTGTAAAAAAATCTTGAGCAAAATTAATTAAATCAATTACAATTTTTTAGTCAGCATCTTAGGAAGAATAAAATTTAAAACATAACCTCCTAATTATTGCACCATTCTGATTCCCTCAACGTATTGCTCGAGTCGTCTGTTTAATTTTTTTGAGGAAATATGCTATAATATTTAACCACATAATCACTGATTACCGTTCTCTTTGTCTTTCTGTTTTACTGAAGCCGTTATATTTCCACTTAAACACACATGCGGCCTCCATATCCAATCTCCATAAATTAGCTTGAGCCGCCTCGCTTAGCTTGAATGATTGACATATCTTAATGACTCCGCCTTTTTCAGCCCTCTGTAGGGGAGGGATACGGGCCAAGGGTCACCCCTCATGAGGCACGTGCCGACTGCAAGCTGCACCCCGTCAAAAGGGGAGGAGGGTGTTCTTATTTTAGAAACAGGGCGTCGTTTTTGTTGTCTCTCTCAGTGGGGGGCTGTGCTGATCCAGTAAGGTGCAATTGAACTTAATAACCTGAAAACCCTGACTGGATAAAAACGCAGGAGATTTAAAAAGATTTTGGAGATTTCGATTTCGGAACTGAGCGGCTGGGCTAAGCCGTTCCAAAATGTGGCAGACTCCATTTTGAAAAGCACTTAATGGCAACACACACAATAAAATTGAATAAATAAAGCAGTTTTTAAAATTGTATTATAGCATTTAATACACTTGTTTTACTTTAACATAAAAGACATCTGTTCAACATGACTTTTGTCGGTTCAAGAACGTAACCGCGCTGATTTTTTTCAAACACCCACTGAAAAATCTATGATCGGTCTGTAGGCTCACGGTGCAAAATGTTAAATAACCCACTGACTAACGGCTTTGCTATCGCAACTGCTATAAATACAGCACTAGTTTAAAAGTTCATGCGAATAAAACTGATTCAAACTGACTAACAGTTATGTAACTCCCTGAAGAGCTAAAATTACTTTAAATGAGCGATAAGTGATATTTTAGCTGAGTTCATTAAGAACGACTTGGGGTATTTATGGAGCTGTGATAACCACGTTGACGAGAACGAGACTGATTTAGGTCAGCGATTTTAGTCTTTGGATATTAAACTTCGAATTAAACGAGGACGACTCAAGATCAGCTGTTATTTCACACATTAAAACCCTGTGTTTAATGTGATTCATTCAGAGTCAGCGTTCTCGTTGCTTTGATGTTACATCGGAATAAAAAAAATGCTGACTTTAGCACAGCGCCTTATATACAGTTAGAATAAATTTCAGTAGTTGGGAGGTAACATGAATAAATATGGCTTCTGTGTAACAGTATGGAGTCTTTACATGCAAAGCTTAAGATATTAAAAATTATTTACAACAATTACAAGTAAAAAAAATACTACAGGCAGAAAACATTATACAGTTCAGCTTAGTTAAAGCTAAAAAAAGTATAAATATAATACTTATAATGTTTAGACAACCGCTCATCTCATTATCTTCTGCTAAACTCTCTAATCTTCTTACTCCAGATTCAAGTACACAATGTAAGGTTTTCTCCAGTTTGCTTCTATAGTCTAAATACATGTATTGAAGATAAATTGGCTGCATTAAATTTCCCCCATTTTAATTGCTTCTATATAGTGTGTGTGTGTGGGGTGGCACGGTGGCTTAGTGGTTGCTCGCCTCTCAGCTCTGGGGGATCCAGGTTAGAATCCCGATCTTGATGGGGTTTCCATGTTCTCCCTGTGTCCATATAGGTTTTCTCAGGGTTCTCACTCCCATATTCCAAAAGCCAAGGCTTTAACGTGAATAGGCTGCTCTAAATTTTCCCCATAGTCTGTGTGTCCCAAGCGAGGGTGGTGTCAGGAAGGGCATCGGCATAAAACACTTGGACACCGCCCCTGGATAATAAACTGTTAAAACCGAAAGAAAAAGAATAAGTGTGTGTGTGTGAGTAAATGTGTGCCCAGCTATGTATTGAGACCCTGTCCTGGGTGTATCCAGCAGTAGTTTATTCACAATAACATGGACTTCTGTTGACTGCCAGCGTTGCAGTCCTGGAGGATGGACTCAGTTATATAATTGTTTCTATTGTTTAATGGACTCTACTCTGATGCTGCCTGGCCGCTCAAGGAGGATGGGTCCCCCACTGAGCCTTGGTCCTCCCAAGGTTTCTTCCTAAAATAACATCCTTACAAAGAGTTTTTTCTTGCCACTGTCGCTTCGGCTTGCTCTTTGGGGGTTTAGGCTTTGGACTCTGTAAAGCTGCTTTGTTGTAAAAAGCGTTATATAAATAAATTACTTGAATATAAACTTGATTTGTCTTACTTAAACATGGCTTCAAGAACACATTTCAGACTTTGCATTTCAGCTGCCTGGCAGACGGCTCTTCCGAGCGGATAGCAACCGGCAATCGGGAAAAGCCAGAGGCAGTGGCTTGTGCGTCTACATAAACAAAGGTTGGCGTACAAACTGTGTTTTGGTAAACACTCACTGCTCTGAAGCTACAGAACAGCTGACTGTGAGATGTCATCCACATTATCTGCCCCGTGTGTTTATGGCGGTGTTCGTTATTGCTGTTTATGTAGCAATGGATGCTAATGCTTACAACGTGCTGAAGGAGCTGCACGACAACATAAGATCCCTTAATAATAAGCATCCGGAGGTGTTTTATGTGGTGGTGGGCGATTTTAACAACGTAAACCTGACAAACACGCCGTCGAGGTTTTACCAACATATTAAAATCCCAACGTGGGGGAAATAACACAGTCGACCACATTTATAACAACATCAAAGACGCGTACAAAGCTGTCCCCCACCTCGGACTCTCGTTTGCAAATGTGTGGAAAATGTCACCACCACCAGGACTGTGACCTGCAAACCAGACCAAAAACCCTGGCTGAATGCTGAGGTGCGTTCTCTGCTGAAAACCAGGAATGCTGCCTTCAGGTCCGGCGACTCACAGCGACTGTGACGTGGCTAAAAAAGAGCTGACTGCAGGGGTAAAGAGGGCAAAAGCCGCATATGCTCAAAAAATCCAGGGACACTTCTCGACCCGGGATCCACGGAGCATGTAGCAGGGCATCAAGTGCATCACGGACTACAAACCCGAAGATGCACAATGTCTTAAAGACCCCACTCTGCCTGAGGCCCTCAACAAATTCTACGCACGCTTTGAGGACCCCAGCACCAGACTCACCAACACCAAAACAACAGTGACAAAACTCCCTGTTGTGATGTTATTTTTTTTTTTTTTTAGGAAAAAACCTTGGGAGAACCAATATATGAGTGCACAGTGTTCTTCCACTAGTGACATGTTTGGTTAAAGGCATCATGACAGGGCAGATCCTCCGGGGTTATGGCCGTGGCTGCTACAACAGTCAGAAAAGTGATCAGGAGCATTAGCACCAGCAGGAATCTCCATATCCTGCGACATTTAATTATGTTCTTGGTTGTAACATGTTGTCCCTTTCTGGGGCGGTGGACCTTGATGGCAAACACTTCATTCGGTTCCTCAGGTTCATCTTATCCTTCATCTCTCGAGGTCTCGTTACTAATGTAAGCTGGCCATTTTTGAGTCTTCTTTGAGGTTTGCCGTGGGTTCGGCTCAGTCTTCCGGTCTCCCGGGCACCAAGTGTGAGAGGCCTTCCACAGGATCCATGTCTTCCACTTGGTCTTACCTACTGGGTAAGGTTTTATTCTGTGCTTAAGCATGTTCTTCTTGTATTCTCTGTTGCAGTTACTTTATTCCTTGTCGGTCGGAGTGGCCCCAAAATAGCTCTCATTTACCTGAGAAACAAGATCTGCAAGCCATTGCCTGGCCAGCTTCTTGGCTGTAACACTTCTGTGGCCCACCCACTTTCTGCTTTTATTTCTTCTATAGCCTTGGCTAATGTGCTCTGGGTGTTCTGTGCTGTTCTATTCTTAGTTTTATGCTAAGTAGACTACAGTTGTCTTGATTTCTCATTTGGTGTTGGCTAAGCGTCATCCCTGTATTACGAGGTTAGGATTTTGCTTAATGATAGAGGGTACTTTCTTCAGTATGGCTGTGACTTGTAGTGTTCCGGACAGGTGGCTCACAGCTCCCGCCATGGGTCTTTTTATTTCTTTATTTATCTTTGTTGGCTTTTAAAATTTCGTTGTCGTTTTCTTTCAGGGCTTGCCAGTTTATTCCTGTTTCATCAGGTCGTATTATGATCCATGTTTTCACATTGCCCTCCATCTTGCATCCTAATGGTGACTTAATGGGAATTGGCTTATTAAGGTGAACCCCCAGTGCCTCGTGTTCGCTATTGTCTTGATGTCCCATTACCAGAGGTGGTAAGTAACGAAGTAAAAGTACTTCATTACTGTACTGAAGTACTTTTTTTTTGGTATCTGTACTTCACTTGACTATTTCTGTCACTTAATACTTTTTACTTTTACTCACTACATTTCAAAAGAAAAATCTGTACTTTTTACTC
>JAOUQT010000002.1:16834724-16845502 GCA_025769995.1 Xyliphius kryptos | reverse complement strand
TTACTGTTTGTATTAGATAACTGAAATAAATTCACTTTTTGATATTCTAATTTATTGAGATGCACCTGTATTAACCACATGGGACATTTAAGACATCCTGCACATAATATAACAGCAGTGGGAGGGGCAGCTAGTTGGAGATCGGCTGGGTAGTGGTGGCTATCGAATAGGTGATACAGTAGAGAGTAAAATATCACAAGGGAGAGCTAGTACCCAAGAAATTTATTAGGTTGACCACAAATCCAGCTTATCAAAGATGTCCGAGTTGTCCCAAAAATACTTGTGCTTGTTCCATGAGTGCATCATCAGAGTGGACCCGGATACTCGTAGCTTGCTAAAACCTGACAATTTAAACCAGTGACCTTTTCTGGCAAAAACCTCGATGCTACTGTTTAGTAAAGGATAGCCCACTTTTACTAGCGCCATTGTGTTATTTCTTGCGAAAGTTTGCCGTTTTCCTCGTATGTGTGTGTATTGACCAGAGACTATTTTAGATCTTTCATCTTGAAACATCACGTAAACAAAACTAGAAATTATTATAGCAGGTGTGAAAGCTGCTAAAAATGTATTTAAACATTTTCAGACACATTTCATTTTACTAACTATGTTTGAAGATAAATAACAAACGACTTAGTCCCTTAAAGATATGCAAATTTATTTTAATTGCATCAGATGTTAATTAAGACATGTAATGTTAACTATAAAAAGTTAAATAGACTGTAATGGCTTATTTTAAACAGGGATGATCTATCTATTATTTATTTTACAAAGCCAATATGGAAAAACATATCCAAGTAATTAAATAATCTCCATCTCAGATCATGCAACGCATTTAAATAAACAACACACTTAACAAGACTAAAATCCTCGTCCCTCTTGCTCCAACAAAATCTAGCTGCTTGCATGTACACGTGCTCAAGCAGTAAGTGATCAGTCAGGGTGTCCACCTAAGTGTCATGTTCTACAATCTTTACATTTTACGTACATTTAAAATTAGTGCTTGTTGCGACTAGCATTGATGAAAGTTCACGTAATGCTACGTTGGGCTGAATAATCATGGGTAATTCATGCAAGAAGAAAATTTTTACACTGTGCTTCCAAAAGACTAATGGTTGATATTGAACATCACTATAATATTCCACAAAACCTAATAAATGTTTCAAATACACACAAGAAAAAATCCAATTCCTTTTAATTTCTCTCTTTTTTTGTGAAAAATAAACGCTCAAAACTTTTTTTCGGATGCGGATGTGACAAAAATTCAAAAAAGAAAAAAGGAACAGGGACAGAAGGTAGGGATGTACAATCTTTCGCCTTCTTACTAGTCACAAGAAGTCATAGGAACATAGGGTCAGACTAAAATCTTTTTTTAAATCAAAACAATAACATTTTTAAGACCTCTGCCTTTAAAACAGGCTTTTCGGGAAACAGATATAGTAGAAAGTAGACTTTTTTTAAAAATTGATTAAATTTATGAGTAAAATGTCCTGATCTTGTGTAAAAAACCACAACTTGACTGTTGAGTGTTTTTTCGGTAAATCTTCACAATCTATAGAGCACAGTGTTAAGCTGATGAAACAATATTCTTTAAAAGAATTGTACTGGGGAAAAAAAAATTAAAAATCCTGGAGATTTGTTGATTTTTATCCTTTTGTGGCTTATTTAAGACCATTCTCTCTCTATAGATTTAACAACTTAAAAGTTTTAACAACAACTTCGCATCCATAGAAACTCATAACAGAATCAAGGCTGTACTATTTTTAGCATGCTTCTTAAACGGCATGTTTAAATTTTCTTATAATTTCACGACAGTGCCCATTAAACATCTCCATTTCTTGAAGCAGTTCACCAATTAAATTCTCATTGATCTGGATCCAATATGGTGATATGATTAGGCAAGTAAAGGTAACTAGCATCCACCTCGAAGCAGCAAACTGACACACAAATGTACAGGCATTCCCCAAAGGCTAGTATAACTTGTGCGTTACTTGAACCCAAACTCTATGTGGGCAATCATTTCTGCATCATATTAAAATCATTTATAACGTAAAGCTTATATTAAACTTATATAAAAGTAAAGCTTAAGTTCAACAATGACCAACCACCACGACTCCTAAATGCATTTTAGTATCAGAGTTTAGCTTCATTTTCCTTTTTGCTGTTAAAACATGTCAGCATTCTTTCACTGATATTACCGTTTCTAATTTATGGGTCGGGCTGCCATATGATCCTGTAATGTATTCACAGCTACCATACAATCACTGCCCACATTAGGTGTTCAAAAACATTGAACCTCCCTTTACTTTAAGAACTGCCTCAAATAGTCATGGCATACCTTCAACAAAGTTTGTATTCTCCATCCATTCGGATGATTTGTTTGCACTTCAGCAAATTGTCTTGACTACCTCTACATGCCTGAATGCATTTGTTGCAGCCATGCGTTTGGCTGATTTGATGCACAATTGACCTGGTGTACCTAATAAAATAGCCAGTGAGTGTATAATGTGATAAAGTTATTAACTGTATGCCCTATGGACATTTTATAGCAAAAAGACTAAACAAAACCACAAAAGTCTACCATGAGGTAGGTGTGTGTGAGTGTGTGTGTATGTATATAGCAGAATATCATGAAAAAGTTTATTTTAGATAATTCCATTCAAAATGTGAAACTCGTATATTACATGCATTCATTACACACAGACTGATACGTTTCAAGTGTTTATTTTTTTTAATTTGATCATTATAACTGACAACTAAAACATTCACTATCTCAGAAAATTAGAATATTGTGAAAGTTAGATATTAAAGACACCTGGCGCCACACTCTTATCAGCTCAATAACTCTAAACACCTGCAATGTTCCCACAATCTAGTTCTGTAGGCTCAACAATCATAGGAAAGACTGCAGACTTGACAGCTGTACAAAAGACGACCACTGACACCTTCCACAAGCATGGCAAGACACAAAAGGTCATTGCTGAAGACGCCAGAATCCGTGTCAATTGAGGTCTATTTTAAAGTTTCCACAGTCTGTGATGGTTTGGGGAGCCATGTCATCGGCTAGTGTTGGTCCACTGTATTTAAGGTCCAAGGTCAATGCAGCCGTCTACCAGGAAGTTTTAGCACACCTTATGCTTTTTGCTGCTGACCAAATTTTGGAAGATACTGATTTCGTGATACGTCTGTTCTTGGTGATTCTTGAAGCAATAACTCTAGCTGCACACAGTGCCAAAGCTACATGTACCTGGTTTAAGGACAATGGCATCCCCGTTCTTAATTGGCCACTAAACTCACCTGACCTTAACATTATAGAAAATCCATGGGGTACTGTGAGGAGGAAGATGCGACACGCCAGATCCAACAATGCAGAACAGCTGAAGGCCACCATCGGAGCAACCTTGGCCCTCATAACACCTGAGCAGTGCCACAGACTGACCGACTCCATGCCATGCCGCATTGTTGCAGTAATTCAAGCAAAAGTAGCACCAACTAAGTATTGCGAAATACTGAATTGTGGGTTGTTTATTAGTTGTCAGTTATAATGATCAAATTAAACAAATAAACATTTGAAATATATCAGTCTGTGTGAAATGAATGTGTGTAATATACAAGTTTCACAATGGACATTGTCCCAAAGCAGCTCTACCCCAGATGAGCAAGCCGGTGGCAACAGTGGCAAGGAAAAGCTCAGAGTAAGTATGGAAGAAACCTCTCATCCAAGTCTCTACTCTTGAAACAATTTATACCGACTTTAAATGATTCAACTCAAACCACTAACTCAAATAAATGACGAGATAAAATGTAAAACAAGACAATTGGAGCCTTTGTTTTGCAGTTGCGTTGATTGTTACAGCTTTTCTATTTAAATTTAACATTACCATTACTGTACAACACAAAGGTCATTTGACTTTGCAAGCTTTGCATAGCTCATGTGTCTCACATCATTTAAAAATTGTGTACTAGAAAATCGAATGCTAAATTAAATCCACATCCAAATTGCGTGCCATTATTCAAACTTTTGTTTTAAACATACCGGCTTTTACTGTAGTTAAATAAGTAGTGGCACAAATATTATATTTCCCTCCTAAATCAACACCACTTATAAAATATTGCCCGAGAGCGTTGTAATGTCACCAACAGCGTTACTTAAAGCACTTTATTATTAAAACAATTCTGTTTTTGTATTAAGCATCATTTTATAGCCGTCTCAAATACCAACTTATTTAGAGCAGAGGTAAAATGCAAACTCACACGCTATGAGATATTTATACATCCAAGCTCAAACTCTGTCTACACAAACTTTATTCAGGTTTAAAAAAGGAAAACATTACCTTTTTAACACTTTCCTCCTCCTCCTGGCGCTTCTCGTAATGTGAGAAGTCATCAAAGATGGAGGTGGTGTGCTTGTAACCCGCAATGATCTTGAGCACCTGCCGCGCCTTATCGAGCGGTACCTCTTGCGTGTCGCGCGAGTTGGTCACTGGCTTGTTCTCGTTGTTCTCGAGGCGGATGTGACGCAGCTGGCTGTTGGGCACATCCTTGACGAAGATCCAACGCACATCGAACCGACCCTTCCACTTATCCTGTGACCAAACGCCAGCACACGTGTTGTAGTCCACAGGCGATCGCATTTCAGCCACACCACAGAAATGACCACTACCGTTGACGCTGAAAAGCAGGAAAAGCGGACCCTTTCCTCCCAGAGAACGGTATGCTGCATCCAGCCGTTTGTTGCCATGCTCTGTGCTGCACCACACATTGTACTTGATTGAGCGGTGAATGTCGTCCTCCGAGTAACTCTTTATAATAAACACACGTCCCTGCTTGGGGTTCCAGTCAAAGTCCTTCGGATTGTAGTTGTTGACGAGGCGCAGCTTCTCAAGGACCGGGTGCGGCTCCGGTGGCACACAGATGCCACCTATTCCAGCACTGGGAGGTGACTGGCTGGCTCCACCTACTGCGTCACCAAAACCATTAGCACGATTACGTGGCGGAACCCAGCGGGCCTGTTGAGAAGATTGTGGTGGAGGGGGTGGGCCTTGAAGTTGGGGTGGAGCCATACTTGGCTGCCCATTAGGAGCCTGGGGATGCTGCCCTAAAGGGACAGAAGGGGGTACTAGCTGTCCGTTGGTGAGGGGAAGCTGTGCCACTCCTGCAGCAGGTGTAGCCGGCTGAGGAGAGGCCTGATTGGGTGGCTGTCCATTAGTAGGCAGTGTTGGCTGTTGTGGTGTTGCTGCTTTTGGCACCGCCCCCTTGTTATCCCACGTGCCAATATCCATGTTGTGTTTGATTGGTGGAGGAGGAAGGTTTGTGCCTGCCAAAGTACCTTTAGTTTTAATTTTAGGCTGTGGTTTGGCAGGCTTGCTGGCAATGTCTGCCCAGGATGTCACCTTTGCAGGCACAATAGATGGTACAGGCATGCTTGGAGATGCCGATACCTGATTCAAAGGTCCTCCAGGAATTCCAGAACCAACAACTTTAGGCGTCATGTCTCCTGACCCTATTTTAAGCCCTGCCATACCCTGGTCCAAACTGTTCATCCCTACAGCCTTGTTAAGAGGCTCATTTGCAGTAAATGGAGACTGTCCATCAATCACAGCACCCCCAAGAGAGCTGGGTGCATACGCGTAATTCTGTGTGGACTGTCCCTGAGAGCTGCTATTCCCCCAGGCGGAGAAGTCGATCCCACTCGGGAAAAAGTTGAAACCGTGCTGACCCAGGAATGGGTTGCTCCCGAGTGCCCCTGACTGACCAAACATGGCATCCGGGAGAAAGTGGTGCTCTCCATTGCTAAGCTGTCCATAAGAGGCCAGGTAGGGCACGGGAGGATCACCACCTGTGGACCACGGCGCTTCATTTAGCGAGTAGGTGAATCCTATGGAGGGGCTATAGTAGCTTGGCATATAGGAGTCGGACATAGCCGTATATGCATTGCTCTGAAAGGAGAGAGAGAAACAATTAGGTGAAAAAACGATAAAAAGCAAAAATGAAAATAAATGCATGAAGATCGATTACATAAAATAATAATAAATATATAAAATAGGAATATTTTATTATTCAGCTAGCTAACACAGTAAATAAAATGGGTAAAATCTATGTCCTATACAGTAATACAGAAGAAATATTACACACATGACTACTGTACACATCTTAGAGGGTAGATTTTAACAAAAATATCATACCACCACAAAAATAGAAGAGCTAATTGAAAGCTTATTACTGGCATCTGTAATGTTAAAGATGGTGATGTTTTGCATGGTATGCATATTCTAAACTGTTAATTTCCATAAAAATATTGAACAACGCAGTTACAGCATTTTCTATTCAGAAAACAAAGACGTATGACCAGGATGCAATTAAAGGAGATAATAGGCACTGAAAGAAAGCGCTATAATAGTTGAGTCTACAATTTATGTCTCCAGGCTCCCTCTATTGTGTGGATGTGTAACAGGACCTACCTGTCTAGGCTGAGCATTCAGATAAGGCTCGAACTCATCATCATTTAAAGTCTCCTTCTGGGCAATAGCTCCGTTTTGCACTGAAAGGGGAAAGGATACACGATTATGAGCACAGTGCAAATTTACTGACATGTAGAAAGAGCCAGATGAAAAATCCACATTTAGAACACCACAATTTCCCCAAGCGTGAACGACATGAAATACATCAAAATATACAAATTTACAGACAAATATAGCTAATAAATGAGTTATTCAGTGCAGCACATGGAACACACACACACCATAGACTCAGATTTTAACTCTCCTATTTGAGGTTGATGTAAATCATTGCTTGCGACACATTTTACGTTGAGCAAAATAAAGAAAGTGTAAGGAAAAGTTTGCAAAAGTAAACTGCAGAATGTATATAATAAAAGACAGTTCTGAAATATCGTAGCTCCCCCCCCCAAGTAGTGCCATAATATCAAGCCAACACGAGTGATCAGTGACTTTTGTATAGTATAAAAGTATTGAAGGATATATATATATTAATAGCCTTTAAGCAGCAAAAGAGGTAGAGCGTGTTATATGTCATTCTAATTATTCGACACATAATGAAGTGGTCTTTTAAACTGATCTGTTAAATTTAACTATTTTCAAATAAAAAGACAATGCTAAACAATTATATGCACTCTTTAGGCATGTGGAGGTTGTCAAGACTAGAACTGAAGTGCAAACCTAGGACCAGAACGGGCAAGAAATAGGATTTAAGTGACTTTAAATGTGTTTGTGTCAGATGGAATGGTCTGAGTATTTATTCTTTAAGGTCATCCTCAGCACCAGTGTCTACTCTAATGACAGGAACACGGTCAAACTCTTACACAAGTATCATAACATACACAAAGTCACATATCAATATACAAGTTAATATCAATTTAACATTTCCAATTTACTTAGCGTGCATGTCTTTGGATAGTGGGAGGAAACCGGGGCACCAGGAATAAGAGGAGAACATGCAAACTCCACACAGAAATTCCCAGTTCGCCCCATTATGGGATCAAACCCAGGTCCTTTTGGCCACAGCACTATACACTGCACCACTAAGTCTGAGAAGTTAGGAAACTGATGATCTACTGCGATTTTCACACACCAGGGTTTAAATCTCCAGGCTTAACAGAGAATGGTGCGAAAAAGAAAAACGGTATCTATACGAACTAAAATGTATTGTTGATGTGAGAGGTCAGAGGAGAATGGGCAAACATGATGCAACAGTAAATAGCCATTCGTTACAAACAAGGACTGCAGAATACCATCTCTGTTTAAAAGTATGCCACAAAGAATTAACGCAGTACTGAAGGCAAAAGGGGGTCAAACACTTTACTAGCAAGGTGTATCTAATAAAGTGGCTGGTGACTTTACTGAATTGCAATTGCTCACTGTATCCAAACTGAAAATCATATCCGGTGCATGTCTGCAGTCTGATAACACACACACTAGCATGAGAATTGTCCGTGCATGTGTGCTTATAGGTTGAGAAAACTAATTTGTAATTAAAATTTTAAATACTTCCAAATACTTTCACGTTCAATATGAAGATGACCACAAAACAAGTGTTACTGTTTAAATCAAGCAGATTTCAGACATCACTTATTCAGAGTATGTTATAGAAGTTGTTAGAATTGTGACAACACTAGATAAGGGATGAAACTTGAAGAAAAATAATTATTTGTTTATGTAAGAAACCCTGCGGGTGCATCTTCCGCCTAATGGGGATATTTAAATATGCAAATTTATGCAAATATCAGATTAGTGAGATGGTCTATGGCGTGATTTAATCGTTGTAACGTGCCCGAGGCTAACAAGTGTAACAGTGTTTATTAAAGACACGAGAGATATCGGGTAAAGACACGAATGGGGCATCTGTGTTACAACACAAACCATTACCGAGTCGGTCAGGTAATCACAGCCAGCATGGCGTTTGTGCTAGCCAATGAATACTATTTCGAACCTTTTTAAATACGAAAATGAAATTAAATTGGAGTTCTGGCAGTTTCTATAAACACAGTCATAAAAAATATATTTATAAACGTTAAGAAAGTCGGTAAACTATGTTATCCGAACCAGTGCATACATCACTTACATCAATTCACTTGCCCAGCTTCATCCCTAATACACCAAGCCTGGCCTCACCGCTAGCGTCGTTAGCCAGCTAGCTCCCGGGCTAATGTGTTACCTAACGAGGGCTCAGAACCCACCTTTCAAACACAGTAGACCACCGAATACTTTAAAATCGTATTGTAGCTAAACTACTAAGTGCAAACTGTTTGAGTGTTTAAGCGACTTGAGGCAAACAAAAGTACAAGGCCTAGGCACTAGTCGTTTATATAGCATTAGCTTCGCGCGGGTCTTCTGCCCCACGCCGACTTAAGTTTCTTTAACTCAGCTGTGCTTACCTTTATTTCCTTGGCCTTTCGGTCTCTGGATTGGGTCCAGGTGATTCATGAAGGTTTGAGTTGTGAGGGTGGAAACAGGGGGAAATAAAAGAGGTTTAAATTGACCAATGAGTCGGACAGCAGGTGGTCAGGCCTACCGCTGCACTGCACTACACTACAGAGTGTCACTGCTAGCTACGACGCTGCTTAAAGCTTCATACAGTGCCTCTCGTTAACTGTCCCACAAAGCTGCTGGCGGACATTTCTTTCTCCCTGGAAACTGCGTATTTAATTACCCCTTATCGTTTTTAAGTCAGTGCAGCAGAGTGTAGAAAAAAAATCTAAAGAGTTAGCCAAGTGCCCCTATCTCTCTATAGACCTCAACTGTCTACACAATGGCGGGCTACAGTTCCTCTGCCGAAATAACGTTTTTTCCTACCCGGATTTGGTAAAATCCCGCCTTCTCAATCACAATTGGCCACCGTAGTGATATTCACCAATAGGCTACCCGAATCTGGAACTTCAAGCCAATCAAAATCCGCAAGTGAATTTTTGTGAGAAACGGGTAGGAAAAATAATGTGGCGTGTAAGTGGCTTGACTTCAATATGGCTCCGCGAGCTCGGTCTACTGAGGATGCGCGGAAGATAAGCTCCTTTACTACAGCAGACGCGCGCCATCTAGTGGCAAGGAGTCATTTTACGAAGGCGAGTCATTGACGAAGTGTTAGAGTAGGTAGGATAAAAAATATCGCACCACGATACTTCTCTTTGTTATAGAGAAGTTTTTCGTCAGCATACCTGAGTTAATTGTCCTTACACCAATCCCGACCCTGACAAAAAAACCATTCTAGTGTTTTCTTCATCATTTCTGAGCAGCTGGACCAGGCCTGAGGGGAAATCCATCTCGTGCATGGTTACCCATAGCTGTCTGTGCCAGGGGCGTGTACACTGGGTACACGCCCCTGGCACAGACAGGGGCAGGGGCGTGTACACTGGGTACCACTTATGCATCCTCAGCCCCACCACACACACTCTGATAGCTACAAAATTCTAATAGCTACATATACTTTGCCTTGATTTTAGATAATTGTATGAACTTTATAATATTCATTAACTCTGGAAAAATGATGTAAAATGTACAACAGCACAACAAAGTTTCCTATGCTTAATTAAATACAGTATATAGTCAGGGCAGCCAAAATATTATCACCAAACTCACCAGACATGCCTATTAGAAGATAAAGTCCATCCTTCAGCCAGAAAACTATTGATTACTTGGTCGTAGAATGTCTATTCTATTTCAGTTCAATCAATAAAGTCTTTTTTTTCAAGGGCGATTAATGCCTAGGACGACAGACTGTCTTGTCCTCTTGTGTTTCTTGAGTAGCGTTTTATTCTCTTCAGTGCTGAGAGGCTCCATTTAAAATCCCTTCCTTCTTTTCTGATCCAGAGAATGATCGACTGTGATGCTACCAACAGTCTGCTTTTTCTTTAGAATGCTAAAAAGGGGTTAGACCGCCGGACCAGCCCCTGTCTGGTCAGATCTTTATAATAGACCTACATTATTAAACCCTTCAAAATATCATCAGAAGGAGCACGCAGGCACGGAGATTTTAAAGGGCCATTTATCATATTTCTTTCCCTTTCTCTCTTTTCTCCTTGTTCTCTTATCTATCCTCTCTCTCTCTCTCTCTTTCGGATGAGTTACACCTATTACGGCGGAGGAACCAGTAGATGTCAGCGACCCAGCACCTGCCGGATTCAGTCCGACTGCCCATTCTCTTTGATTTTCATTATTCTAAATGTTATATATTATTGTTAGTTATAGAAACATGTATTAGATGTATACGTTATGTATGTTATATTATTATTGTTATATTAATGTTATATATTATTGTTATATGTTTAT
>JAOUQT010000002.1:16617935-16629658 GCA_025769995.1 Xyliphius kryptos | reverse complement strand
ACTGTAAGCACCTTCTTCATTTTGTATAGAAAGTGTATTGTGTAGTTGAAGTGATGAAGCCGACATCCTAAAATGTTTGGATCTGACTTTTCAGGATAAGAAGAACGAGGCCTGGGAACAAATCAGACAAGAGCTGCTTCAGCTACTTCATCAATTCAGCTGCAATTGTTTTTTAAGGTCTTTTTATTTTTTTAAACTAGAATTTTCCATTTTGAAACCTGGATGTTTCCGCAGCTGTACAGTTTTTATATGTATGTATTTATTTGTACATGCAGACGTATTTATTTAATTATTTTATATGTATTTATTTTTTAATTTGTATTTGTATATATATGCATTTTATTATATATTTATTGATACTGTGAGTTGATCTTTTATGCTTTTTGGTACATTTCACTTTGAAATGTATTTTCTTTTAAATTTATGTGTTAAATTCATTTGCTGTTTTTGTATGTCTTCCTATACAAAAAAATACAAATTTGTTTGTCTTCCTTGAAAAAATACAAATAAAGACAATTTTGCACTGATATATTTTAAATAAATGTGAATTACTTTTCAAACACGTATAATGGTATTTTTAGATCATATCTGCGTTACAAAAAATTAATTTAGTAGGTTCTCTATACTGTAGAGGTGAAAGATTAGTAATTAAACACTTGTGTGTGAATGGTCTTGTGATGGCGCTGTTTAGTTTATTTAGAATAAGTTTAGTCGTTTAAATCTGGTTTGTGGACAAAAAGGGTTTTTTGAGGTTTTTAGTTTGGTATTTAATTTAAACTGTAGATGCTGAAAAACTATAACCTTAGAATCCACAAACATTAGATGTAAATAAATTATATTATAAAATCAGTTTTACTGTTATATACTACACAGATGATGCACATTGTAATATAGCACATACACTGAAACATAAATAATCTGTCCTGATTATAATAATTAATAATTCACAGTGTACAAACTTCCTTTAAAGATTGTAATGTTCTGCAAACGTATTATGTTGAAATACAGTCATAAACAGAAAGGATATGTGATCATGTGCTGTATTGCAGCTTAAATGTATAACAAACTTGTGATTTGTTAAAATTTTATTTCATGTTTTTCACAATTTTTTTTTATTATTATTATTTTTTTTTTTTTACAACATTTCACATTTACATTTAGTCATTTAGCAGGGGCTTTTATCCAAAGCGACAAACAAATGAGAGAACAAAACAACTCTTTTTTTTTTTAGAAAAAAACAGTCAAACTGCAGCACCATCAACCCTGCGCATTTTAGAGAATTGTAGAGAGAGAGAATTTTAACTGTAATTTTACCTGATCTATATTCACTGTGGACAACAAGCTTTAAAATACCTTGTTCAAGATTAAATAAGTAATTTTTTGTAATCTGATATCTTGAAATTGTAATGATAATAAAGCAATAACGAGAGGTTGGCCTGTGGGTAGATAAAAGGGGATGATGTGGGACACTTGGTGTATAACAATTGACGCATGGGAAGAGGGGAGGAGATGACGCAGGGCACTTGGCGTATAGCGATTGGTGTGCAGGTAGAGTTGCCTTTGCCCCAACCACTCCCTGGCTTGTGCCACAATCACTACTTCTTAAGTGTGCCTAATTAACAGCATCCACTAAAAGCTGCAGATATTGCGGCAAAAAAAGCACGTCATGCTGAAGCTCAAATATGCTGTAGAGTGGAAATGTAGAAAGGCATGCTACGAGTTGCACATTAACAACAAGAGGACATCTGAAGACATCTGAAATGTGTCCAATCCCGCTGCATTGCTTTGCTTCCCAAAAATGTCAATGAAGACGGAATTCTATGACCATGATATGCTTCTTATGGAGCCACTCCTTTGTTTCCTTGGCCGCATGTTTTGGGTCATTGTCGTGCTGGAAGACCCACCCATGACCCATTTTCAGTGCCCTGGCGGAGGCAAGGAGGTGAGGATGACCTGTGCCCCTAAAAGAAAAATGTCAGAGGTGCCACGGGCACCTGATTAGTTTATTTAGTTTCCTTGTTTAGTGTTTATTTGTTTTGTCGTTTTATTGGTTCGTTCTGTCACGTGATCGTTTTCCCTCATGTATTTAGTTCCGTGTTTCCGTGTCCTCCGTGTACGTCCTCGTTTGTGTCACCCCGCTGTTGCGTATGCCTCTGTGTTTTTGGTCTGTGTTTGGTTATTGTAATAAAATTCCCCCCGCTTCACTCACTGGTTTTGCCTGGCTCCCTACGGCGCAGTAGTGTGCTTCGGCTTTGCGCATGCGTGTGCGCAGCCGCGTTGCGAGGTTTCAGCGGAGTCGTGACATGAACGCACTTATAATGCATTATAAATACCAAAATCACAGAAAGTGTTACAGTTTTCTTTTTTTCTTTTAGCTTAGCTTAGCTTGTATAAAATTGTATTTATGTAAAAGAATCGGTCACACTTTTTATGAATCCGGTATTCACTTAATGCACTTATAATGCATTAATAAAGCTTTATAAAGTATCCATAATTGTGTTTTTAACAATTTGACATAAGGCTTTATAACCCAAAGTGACATAATGCATTATAATTTAAACTTTTAAGTTTTTGGATGTTTAGACATTCTTACGTAAAGCAAGATAGTTACACTTTGCTTAAACACTGTAAAGAGCATTTATAAGCATTTATAAGGCTTTATGTACTACTTAAGAAGGCTTATAAGATTTTGTATACAATTATGAGCACTTAAAAATTCATGTTTAGGAAAAACACTTGTTAAACACAAACATTGTAAGGATTTATGTCCCTGGTCTCTATAATGGCTTAATGAACAGTTATAATGAAAAATATAATTTATAATGCCTTATGTCAATTTGTGTAATAAAGCCTTATGGCATGTTCTTATTACACTTTACTTAAAGTCTGTAAAGAGCATTTATTAGGCTTTATGTACCACTATGTATGCAGTCTCTTTCAAAAGAGGTCATTAATGACAACACTTTACTTTATGACTGTAAAGAGGGCTTATAAGCTTTTATAAACAGTTATGAGCACTTATAAAGTCTTTTCCCAGAAAAACACTTTAAGGCTTTATGTCACTGGTCTCTATAAGAAGTTAATAAACAGTAAAAATATATTTATTAATATATCATTTATAATGCATTATGTCAAATTGTGTTATAAAGCCTTATGGCATGTTCTCATCACACTTTATGAGTGTGGTTATGTACGTGTATGGGCCTTAACTAAGAGTATAAACAAGTAGTATAAAGCATTATGAATACTTTATAGAGCTTTATGAATGTGTTATTAATGCATTATGAATACCAGATTTAGGTAAAGTGGTACAAACTAGTTTTCTACACCAGGTGAGAAAGACTAAACTGGGTTTGTAGTCATTGCGGTATTTTTTTGAAGATAACTGGTGTGCAGGTGCAGCATGTAGAGCAGGTTTTATAAATGAGGAAAATGTTGGTGGTGGAGTAAACATTATACAAAGTATGCGGTCAGTCCCAGAACCTACACTTTATTTAGCATTCCAAATCCATGAGGGTTTCTCCGAGAGGCTCTCAGTTTAAGAGTTATGTGTTCTGTATGAATGCTGATGTCTATAAGTCGCTTATTATTTCCCCTGATACGCGCACTCAGTGTGATAAATAAGCTGAAACATATTTGTCGGTGTGAATGTGGAGTAAATGGTTTATTCGAACCTTTTCTTTGCCTTGCGATAGATGAGTTAAGTCAAAGCAGGCCATTTATAGTCCATTATCCATTTGTGTTGCTCTGCCTATCCCGAGTTTATCCCTGTGTTCTGTGTTCGTCCGTCACATTACCTGGCAGGTGCTGTTCTGGCTCTCGCAAGTCATTCGAAAGGTCAGCGTGGGTCAGTAGCTGTGCGGAGTCCACTTTTCCTCTACCCTCTGCGGAATGCCCCATGCATGGTAAGAGAATGGAAAATCTGTTCCGCATTCTGCCTGCAAAACTCAGCCGGGGAGTTTGCTTTTCCTTTGTATGATGTGCTTTGTTCGGATCTCAGGCCTTCCAGAGCTATTTTTCATCGGGCTCCGTTTCATATTTGCAGTAAATGCATTCCAGACTCATTTAAGTTCAGAGGCAACAAGAGACGGCACCATTAGCAAAGCATTGCATACTGATTCGGCTTTAAGATGCATGTGGGGATGGTTTGGTCAGCGAAACAAGAGGACTGTGTGATTAATGTGCCAAAGTCCCATCTGATAAAATGTCAGGGCTAAATTGAGACTACTTGATTAATCGATTCGGCTCATAATGTCCTGAGATACCATTCATTTGATTCCGTCTTATGGTAATTATTCTGCAAGTTATGTGGAAAATTCCACTCGCCTAAAGGTTTTTTTTACACATTTTACATATCAGGGCCCAAGGTTAGGCTCATCTTTTGAAGATTAATTGTGGAATTATCCTGTTATAATGAATGCCGCCGATGTTTGATCCAAAGTAATGGGATTATCATTGCACTCTAAATTTAAAGCAATTTTCATGTAATTACAAGAAAAATATCACTCGAAACCTGGGATCCTTTGTGTTTGGAAATATTGTGGGTTATCCTTAAAGGCTTAGCTCAATTAAGACTAACCGCTGTGTATTGACTACTAATAACAGGTTTAATTGATTAATCTAATGACCTATTAATTACACAGAATTTCAAAAGAACAAAACAAACTCATATTTTTGAAATATCCTTAAACATTTTGGTCTTACAGACGTGCAGATTTAGAATTTAAATGACTTAAATAAATTTATTGTAAATTATTTTAAAAGTTTTGGTATTAATTTACCATCATTATTATCCATTCATCCATTATCTTCCGCTTATTTCTCTACAAGGGTTGCGGTGGGGTTCTCCATGCCCATCCAGGGGAGAACATCTCGGGCGCTGGGCAGATACACACAGGACAGGGTGCCAAGCCATCGCTGGGCATCCTAAACAGGGCAATTTAGAGCATTCAATTTACCTGAAATCCACGTTTTTGGAATGTGGGAGAAAACCGGAGAACCCGGAGGAAACCCATGCAGACAAGGGGAGGACATAGAAACTTCACCAAAATTGGGATTCGAACCGGGAACCCCCAGCTCTGAGAGACGAATGTGGTGACCACTAAGCGACCGTGCCACTCCGATTTGCTTATTTGATCATTTTGATGTTATTTTGTTCCCAACGCATTCCACTATTATTATATAAATTATTATTATAATAAATTATTTCATTCATTGAGATCTAGGGTGTGGTATTTTAGTGTACCCTTTTATTCTTTTGAGCAGTGTATATATAATCCATTCATTCAGTCTCTTCCGCTTATTCCTCTACTAAGGTCACAGTGGGGTTCCCCATGCCCAGGGGAGAACATCTCGGGCATATAGACCCAGGACAGGGTGCCAAGCCATTGCTGGGCATCCTATACAGGGCAATTTAGAGCATTCAATTTACCTGGAATGCATGTTTTTGTGCTGTGGGAGGAAACCGGAGAACCCGGAGAAAACACACGCAGACACGGGGAGGACATGGAAACTCCATCCAGATCAGGATTCGAATCGGGAATCCCCAGCGCTGAGAAGTGCCAACCACTAAGCTACCGTGCCGCCCTGTATATATATAATATGATATATATTACATATTATGATCAGGAAGTCTTGACAATAACAGCAACAAACAGACGAAAATCTAGACAGACAGTTAAATTAATAAGAAATTGTGAGAAACAATGAAAAGACGAAAGTTAGAAGAACAGACAGACAGAGCAACAGACAAACAGAAAGAGCGAAGACAGAAAAGACTGACAAGTCGGCAGATGGCTGAAGACAAAAAGACAGAAGCACAAGGTGACGGTTGGCCAGCTCTCTGACAGCTGTGATTGACAGCTACGGAGAATTTCAAGGTGGCGGCTCTTTGTTGTATGTGTGGAGCTGTGGGCGATGTGCAGACGCTGCAGGCCGCAACAGCAGCTTGACTCATAGCCCAGGAACAAGGCAGAATTTGAGATGAGCACTGCAGCCTCCCTCACCTTGGCAGCACCTCTCTATCTGAGTCCTGGATTCGGAGAAAGTTCACTTGCTCGAACAGCTGGTCCAATCGCCCTCCACAGTATGCCGTCTCACACACTGCAGGAAATGTGAATTCGACGCTGTGCCACTGCACATGTTTGGGACACTTGCCATCTTTTAAAGAATGGAAAATTACATTCCATGGCATTAAACATCAAAAGTTAATGAAACAAGAACGAACAAAGTTTGTTTCTACGTCTTTTCTTTTTCTGATAAGGTCAAAGAAGTTAAAGAAATCAAAATGGACAAATATGAGAACATGAAATGAAACTTAAAATTAATTATTTTTTAAATCTTTCTTAATTCACTCTAATTAATTAAGCCTCAATTATTTTAAAGCAGGTAAAACTTTACATTAATCCAGGATTCATAATGCATTATTAACACATTTATAAAGCTTTATAAAGCATTTAGGCCTTTGTTAATGTCACACTAATATCCACACTTATGAACTTATGGAACATGGGTGTATCTGCCCAGCGTCTGAGACGTTCTCACCCCCCCTTATAATGCATTTTGAATACTGGATTCATGTAAAGTGTTACCACTGCATTTCCTAAAAGAAATAAATCTGGTGTTTATAATGCATTATAACCAAATTCATAAAGTTTTATAAAGTATTTATAAGCCTATGGTAATATATCTAAATGTTCATAACCACATGCACAAAGTGTTATAAGAATGAGCCATAAAGCTTTATAACACAATGTGACAATGCATTATAACACATTAAACATTTTGTAGAGCCCAGTGTCAAAGCTTCATAACGTTAGCATTGAACATATGACTCCACATGCCAGGTATAAACATAGGCTTATAAATACTTTATTAAACTTTATGACTTTGGTTATAATGCACTTATAATGCATTTAGAATACTGGATTCATGTAAAGGGGTTACCACTGCATTTTCTAAAAGAAATTAATTCGGTGTTTATAATGCATTATAACCAAATTCATAAAGTTTTCTAAAAAAAAAGTATTTATAAGCCTATGTTATAATACCTAAATGTTTATAACCACATGCACAAAGTGTAACAAGAATGAGCCACAAGGCTTTATAACACAATGTGACATAATGCATTATGACACATTATAACTTTTTGTAGAGCCCAGTGTCAAAGCTTTATAACGTTAGCGTCAAACATTATTTTATAAAAGAAATGAATCCTCGTGTTTATAACGCATTATAACCAAATTCATAAAGCTTCATAAAGTATACATATGCCTTATATAACTTTTTGTAGAGACCAGTGTCAAAGCTTCATAACGTTAACGTTGGGTCATACATATGACTCCACATGCCAGATATAAACACAGCAGCTGATGCCTTTTCAATGAAATCTATTTGTGTCTTAGTTTTAATATAAACTTTTTATTTAAACACTGACAGGTAAACTTCTGGATGTGTGGGAACCCAAATGGTGTATTATCTCTTTGGATCGTTGAAAATGGCACCGGACCAGAGGGCCAAAGAAGCCTGTGGAACTCCAGCAGTGAGGCCAAAATAGAAAAAGGATGGCGACTCGTCTCTCTGCCGCTGTTTGGACTGATTGACTCGTAAGTTTTGATTAATAGATCATCAATTATTAGCGTTTTACTCCATTGGTGTAATTTTGAAAAATTTGATTGAGTACTAACAATAACGGTCAGTTTACACTTTAAATTAAACTGTAGTTTAATAATTACAGATCCGGCTTGATGTTTTTTTTTCTAAATCAATTGTTCGCCCTTTTTACTTTCTGTTATACCTCTGTAATTGTCATCCCCCCTTAGAGGACCACCATAGAGCAGGTGTTATTTGAAAATATATATTCCAGTATCACTCAAATGTTTTGAAACACCCCCTTTATAAGCTATTATCTATTTCCTCCACTTACAGTATGGATGGACTTTGTAATTTATTTGGTTTTGTTAGTCCCCTGTTGGTTCTCTCTTCTCTGTTGGTCAGGAGCATCACAGAGCAGGTGAAATTTGCGTTGTCAGAGCTTCCCTAATAAAACAGGTCACTCAGCTGCAGGTCCAAGCCCTCATCCCGGCTCGACTATTGTAATGCTCTGCTTGACGGTCTCCCAACTCCCACATTCGGACCTCTACAGCTGGTTCAAAACTTTGGAGCCTGACTCGTGTTTAACCAGCCCAATGGAACTCATGTCACTCCATTACTCCTCTTTCTCCATTGGCTTCCTGTAGCTGCTTGCATTCAGTACAAGGAACTGACTCTGGCCTACAGGACAGTCACTGGATCTGTCCCCTCTTACCTTCAGTCCATCTTTACTAAATACACTCGTTCACTACGCTCTAGTGATGAATGTCGCCTGGTGATTCCACCTCACCGTGGTGCTAATTCGCACTGCTAAATGGTGGAAGGACCTTACCAACACCATCCATAAGGCTGAGTCACTCAGGACCTTCAGGAAACTTCTTAAACCACATCTTTTCCACGGACACTTTTTTTCATTCATTATCTTCCGCTTATTTCTCTACAAGAGTCTCAAGGCGTTCCCCATGCGCATCCAGGGGAGAATGTTTAGGGCGCTGAGCAAATACACCCAGGACTGGGCGCCAATCCATCGCTGGGCACACACACTCACACAGACTATAGGTGCAATTTACAGCAGCCAATGTACCTTGAATCCATGTTTTTGGACTGTGGGAGGAAACACGGAGAACCTGGAGGAACCCCACACAGACTTGGGAAGAACATGGAAACTCAAGTAGCCAGATTGAGAAATGAACAGATTTGATAATACTATAGTGTAACTGCCTCGTCCTGGGGTGTATCTGCCCAGCGCCCGAGATGTTCTCCCCTGGATGGGCATGGGGAACCCCACCGTGACCCTCAAAGAGGAATAAGCGGAAGATAATGGATGGATGAATAGTGTAACTGTTTTTTCTCAAACTACTGACTTGCGTTGTTCTCTCATTTGTAAGTCGCTTTGGATAAGTGTCTGCTTAATGACTAAATGTAAATATTGTGTATCCATGTCACTTCACTTCTTCAAAGTTAATAAAAAGTTATATTTTTGTGTAAATATGGACAATTGTAAAAATAACACGTATCGTTATTATAGCACATCTTATGCTTTCTTGATAAAGTTTTCGGATTGAGCTTGGAATATTCGCCGAAGGGTCTCATTGGTGTAAATAGGAAAATGTTACCAGGGTCACATGCTGCATATCAAATATTTTTGGGTATTATTTCCGTTGAACAGCCCTAAACCAAATTGAGTGGAGGGTAACTAAGGGTTTTGGTAAACATTCAAATGACCACCGTGTGTAATTGCAAAGTTATGCCGACACACTAGGACACACTAAGTACAAATGCTAACGATGGTGCAGGCCGTTTGCGTGAGACCCTCACAACTGTAAATTTGTCTTCGGCGCATAAAAAACAGAACAAATGCAGTTATTCTTATAAAACATCCCAAAAATGAGGTGCCGGCCATCTGGCATCATTTGCATTTTTTTTTTTTTTTTTTTTTTGAAAACCGTATTCATTTTTAAAGTTTAATAGATCACAGTGGGACCAGCCGGGTGCTGAGGGCTGGCCCATCGAAACTCCTGCTAAGAACAGAAAAATAAATCGAAAGTGTACAACCACATTTTCCACACAATTAGTCATAACACTTGACCTGTACGCGTCTGCTTAACAGCGGGCTGATTCATTTTTGTGCCGTCTGAGAGCCTCAGCCTTACGAATGCTGCCCCATTGAGAAAGATCCGAGTTCTACAGTTTGCCCGCTTCTTGTCCTTTGCCATCAGTTCAGCCCGTATTCCTTGATTAACCTTTGTCTATAATTTTTTTTTTGTCTATAGACTTTTTTGCTATTCATCCCATAAGCTTCACTAAAAAACTGTTGCCCTTCTCAGAATCTGTGAACCCCATAGGTGTGTCTCCTGCAAGGTTTAAAATTGGTTTGCTGATGAAATAAATCTAACTTTTTAGATTTATATCCACAAGTAAAAAAGTTTCTAGTCTTTTGGAAAGAAATGAGGCATAAGAAACTATCTGAGGACTTTTTGTTTCCAAAGTGTTTTCTTTAAATCTAATAATCAAATATTTACAACCTTCCCAGACTCTTAATGTGGTAAACACCTATTGGCTCAGAAAAATGTAGTTTTAAGACATAATACAGAGTGCTTTCAGCGGTCGTAGGAAACGGTGAGCGGCACACTTGTTTGCATTCTCACTTCAAAGCAAGAAAGTTTGTTGGGCACCGTGGGGCAACCAGGTCCTTTTCGTGTAAAGTTTGCAGGAATTCCTTATGTCTGCAGATTTTTTTGCTTGGTTTTGGTTTTCTCCTGCAGTCAAAATACATACATTGTTAAAAAATAAACTGAATATACTATACAAGCTGTCTTACTCGTTCTATGCCCGGGTGGCGGGCATTTTTACAGGCACATTTCATTGAAGTCGCTCACTGATTTGCTTATTGATTCTTTCATTCACTATCTTATATTTTTACATTACATTTAGTTATTTAGCAGACGCTTTTATCCAAAGCGACTTACAGGTTTACCAACTTGGTTGGGATCAGAACACATGGTTGATGCAGCACCCTGGAGCAATGAGGGTTAAGGGTCTTGGTCACATTGGTAACTTCAGTGGACCTGGGATTTGAACCCCCAACCTTCTGATTGATCGTCCAACACCCTAACCACTGAGCTACCACTCCCTCATTTTTGGGTCAATTTTGTGTCATAGGGATCATTATGTATTAATATTCAGCAAAAGCCCTGCGTTGTCTTTAGTTCATGCCTATGCTGAATAAAAACCAAACATCAGATGCCGTGCATGGTTCCTGTAAATTCTGGCATGTTTTTTGGTAAAATTACTTATTGCATAATCATCGTCATAATTGTAATAATCTATAATCGTGTCATCCCTAGTCATAGGAACCATTTAATGTTCCATTGCAAGCAGCATCTGTGTTTGCAAAATGTGACATTCATATGGTGCAATATCCCAAAACTTAGAGATTTAGAAATTAGAATGGTAGCTCGGTTTGGTTTTGACCTTTTTTATAGCGCGCTTGTGAAAGTAACATGATGAGACTGTTTATTTAAATCGGAGGCAACAGCATTAGGTGGAACACTTGACCTGTTTGTTTGAGGAAATGCTATTCCTTTGCTAATTTCCCATTGATTGGTATCTGACAGCTCATAGTCAGCCACTTTATCTCCAGCTGAAGAAAATGCTTTCTTCAGAGTGTGAATTGATTTTGCAGGAAGTCGCACAGTATCTGAAAGAGCTTGCTGCCTTTTCGAAAACCGTGCCCATTTTTTGGCTTTTCTATTTGCATGTAAATTATCAATTACTGCTTTTGGCAGGCCTCCGCCACCATACTTCTGTCTCCAATGAACGAGTGCTGTTAGGAGGGAGCTGTGTTATTTCACCTTAACAAATCACTTTAGTACTCCCCTCTCCAGCTGCAATTACCAATCGTTTGCTCTGCTGGCTACATTGATTTTTTTTTTCTGCATGTCTCTGCACTTAGACTGGTTGGGTTTTTTTAATTGAGAGTGTGTTATGAGGAGGAAAGCTATAGTTTCTCAATTCCAGGATGTTTCAAACTAGTGGATCGAAGCTTGTGAAGCTCCTGCACTTTAAAGCATTTGGAATTCGAACCAAATTGTTTGAATAAACACCACGATGCAGACCTGTGTTTGAGTGGG
>JAOUQT010000002.1:16415482-16430287 GCA_025769995.1 Xyliphius kryptos | reverse complement strand
GTTCTGTACGTTCGTCATGAGATTACATAACCAACCAGATCCATCTGACACACTTACTAAATATTGCACAAGAACCGTGTGCCGTGCCTCCTGTTGGGATGGTGACATCACTTCCCTCTCTGATGGATGAGTACATGTTGTGTACACGTTGGTGTGTATGCGTTCGACAACACAATGACAATCTAAAGTGCAATGAGGACGTGACTGAGCACTCATCTCCGAAAATGTTCTGCAGCTCTGCAAACAAACCCGCGGCCTTGTTTTCTCAGAAAAGCGTTCGGATGAACGCACCGGGGTTTTTTGCGCCGCCGGGTCACGTGATCGTTCACACAGGTGTAGAGAGATCTGAAGGTCTGTGTACTTCCAGTAAATCATTAAGCGCACAATGAATGTTCCCGAGTCGTTCGGATCGAAACACACAGTGCAATCTGTCACTTCTGAATGAGAACAGAGCAGGAAGTGCTCACGGTTCCACTTTTCATTTAACAAATAAAAAACAAACAAACTGAGGAGGCTACTGAATCAAATACAATGGAATCACTTGCACTTATTGATTCTGTATGATTCCTGAATGACTCCTGTATGATGCCTTATAACTCCTGAATGATTCCTGTATGACTCCTGAATGACACCTGTATGTCTCCTGAATGATTCCTGTTTGACTCCTGTATGATTCCTCTATGACTCCTTTATGACTCCTGAATGATTCCTGTGTGACTCCTGTATGATTCCAGAATTAATCCTATATGATTTCTGTATGATTCCTGTATGACTCCTGAATGATTCCCGTATGTCTCCTGTACGATTTCTGTACAATTCCTGTATGACTCCTGTATCATTCCTATATGATTCCCGTATGACTCCTGTATGATGCCTGTATGACGCCTGTATGATTCCTGTATGACTCCTGAATGATTCCCGTGTGACTCCTGTATGATACATGTATGACTCCTGTATGATTCCTATATGATTCCTGTATGACTCCCGTATGACTCCTGTATGATTCCTGTATGACTACTCTATAATGCCTCTATTCCTGCACCATCTTCATTCGCTCACTGCACTCTAGACTGCCCCCTGGTGTTTTAACCTCCTGGCGGTGCCAGTTTTCACTCCATATCTGTCCCACACTCGTCGCTTAAACGACTAAACGTTAACGTGATAAACTTTATATCGTGACATACAGTATTTCCTCCACTTACCAAATATGGACTTTGTAGTGTGTATTTGCTTTTGTTACTCCCCCTGTTGGTCAGGAGCATCACAGAGCAGGTATCATTTGGGTGGTGGATTGTTTGTCAGTTCTGCAGTGACACTGATGGCCTGAGGGGGGTGCTAGTGCAGCAGTGCTGCTGTGGTTATTTAAACACCTCAGCGACACTCCTGGGATAGGAATCAGACACCGCCCGAATAACACCTGCTCTGTGGGGGTACCATTGGGGTCCTGACCATCAGAAGGGAGTACACAGTATGTACTCCACAAACATATGGACTACAGAAGGAGTTGTAGAACTACAAAGTCCATCCTACAGTAAATGGAACTGATCACATGGACAAACGGTGGAGCTTGAAGGGGGCGTGTCCAAACTTTTTACGTAACTTATTCATCTTGATTGATCAGCGCTGGTATTTTATATTTATTTTAAGTGAGAGAGTGAGGAAGGCCAGCAAGCGGAAATACAGAACGGAAGCAGAAGGAGAAGGCAGGACTGAGGAACAGAACCGAACGCACCAGGCGCCATGGCGACAGCATGTTACCTGAGGTCGTTCTCTGAGAGTCGCCTCTGGGCCACGTCTGGATTAGACTCCACCTCGGCCCTATCTACGCTATGTGACTTGGCCACTTGGCCCCGCCCACCTTCTTTCCCCAGCCCTCCCTCCTCCTCCTCATGCAACACCTCCCCAGAAAGCTCCTCCCTCTCCCAGGAGAGACTCCGGCCCTGCATCGTTCTGCTGGGAGCGTCATGCGGAACAGAAAACAAACAGACAAAAAAACATGACGTAAGCGACACAAACCACAAGGTTAACTTTACGGCAACAAAACAAAGCAAAGCGAAGACGGAACGACACAAATCTCGGCGGCTTTGACGCTTGACGTCTTGCTTTCGTTCTCTGGAATAATCGTTAATACACGGAATTACGATAATAAACATACAAAACAGTTTCAGAACACGTTTGCGCAACTCGATTTAGGGCGTGTCAGTGTCGTTGCTATCGTAACAACGAGAAAAACACACCTCCTACGCATCGTAACACGCAAATGCATGGACAGGTTCTCTTGGGTGTGACGTGCAATATACCTATCAGCGTGCCATTTGCCGTTCCCTTTAAGAGCCAGGTAGCGCTCTAACGTTGGTGATTTGTTATTACAGCGGTGCAGCTAGCTTGGTCATAAGTATGGATACACCCTGATAAAATAGAAGTGGATGCTAATATGCCCTTACCGTTTGAGGCAAATTAGTACATAAGAGGGGAAAACATTTAAGGCCGGGTGACGTCCATCTCCAAAGCCGCCATATTGGATTCAACCTAACTTTTGTCAATGGGAAGGGGGTCATGTGACCCATCAATCACATAGAGAATTGTACAAGAAAAACAATGGTGTGCTTATTTTTTACGTAGCTTTATTCATTGTCGAGTTATTGACACTTTTGTGACCTGGAGCAACGACAGTAACCCTCTAAAGTATGTGCTCGGTCCTGCCCATTGAGTTGAATTGCCAACGTGATTAATTTTTCCCACTCTTGACACACCGAGAGCAATACCGCAGAAGAAATGCTACCACAGGCCTTCTGTATTCGTTGTTTCAGGTGACGCACATACTTTACGGAGTACACCACAGCCTTCCAATGGCCCCGGAGACAGAAGTCCAAGGGACTGAGACAGTTCAACCCAATGGGAGGCACTTTGAGCTCATCCTTTGGTGGGTTACTGTCGTTGCTCCATGTCACAAACGTGTTGATATCTCACCTTTGTTTTTCTTGTGCGATTCTCTGTGTGTTTGATAGGTCACATGACCCCTTTCCCATTGACAAAATTAAAGTTGAATCCAAAATGGCTGCCATCTGGCCTCAAATGTTTTCCCCTCCCATGCACTAATATGCCACAAACGGTAAGGTGATATCAGCAACCACTTCCATTTATCAAGGTGTATCCATACTTATGGCCACCCTGTATATTATAAGAACATTCTAGTGTTAAACCTGACTTGAGTTCCTTTTCCGTGCTATACCTGCGTTTCCCCAATAGATGGCACACTCCACTGGTGAGGTGTTTCACGGTGTACTTTACTTGTTCGCATTGCCTTTTGAACCGCTTTGTAAAAATGTGCGGACCCCCTTAAAATAAACCTCAACAATACTTCGTTTCCAGGGAAACACACGCCGGTTTTACAGTCATGGCGACAGTTTGCCAGTGATGGCGATTTGGAATTAAGTTCAGATGTTTGGCTCCAGTCATTTCTCCACAGAACCAAACCTGAACTCTTGTGTGACGGGACAGGCTTAGATCAGAAGTCTTCATCACAGAAGACCTCGGAACTGCTCCTCAAAAGTCTAAATGGACCGATTCCACCATCGCTGGCAAACGTCCCTTGGCCTTTACCACCGACTCACCTGATCTTGCGGTTTCCACGCGGACGCTCCGACTGGACGGACATGTAGCTCGCGCTGCTGAAGCGAGAGGCACTGCTGCTTCTCGATACAGCGGACACGTCGCTCACGTCGCTGTCTGAAGATCTGGCCGAGAGGCTGTCCATCCCGTGCTTCCCGTCGCTACCCAATCGCTACGGGACAGAGAGAGAGGGTGAGAGAGATATAAGATCCTGTGGAATTCATGGCATAATGTTTCATTCATCAGTTTATTGGTTTATCTACTGAATCCTTAACCCATCCAAACCTCCACCCATCCAAACCTTCAAACCTCTATCCATTGAAACCTCCAAACCTCCACCAACTTAAAGGTTAAATTATTGTATTTATCTCTTTGGTTTGTTCACGAGGCCATCAGTATCCAACCATCCCAACAACTACCATCAAATCCACCGGCTTCTTTATTTTTGTATCTCTTATTTTATCCACCCATGTTGGTCCGATGATTCAACTATTCATCTTCAACCAAACATCCATCCATCTATTAAGTCAGTCAGCCATCTGTCTGTTTGTCTGTCAAACCAATTAACCATCCATCCATTCATCCATCCATCCATCCACCCACCCATCCATCCATCCATCCATCCATCCACCCACCCATCCATAGAATTGAGAAATCGTTTCTCTCAAAAGGCAAAGAGAGAGAGAGAGAGGGGCCGATGCGACTGGTCGCGCCGCCAACTGGTAGTAAGGAAACGAGGAAGGGCGAGGGATAAAGTCTCCCGTTCTCTACCTGAAAGCGTGTCCTCTCCGCGGCATACTTCTGATAGTGAGCCATGGCCTGCAGAACCTTCTTATGACCATCGGGGACCAGACAGAGGGCCCCCAGGATCTCCAGGACGGCCACCTTGGTCTTGACGTTGTCCTGGCGCAGGCTCTGTGAGATGGTGTTCATGCTCTGCGGATGAGCCAGCACGTGCGCTCGGCCCTGAGAGTTGTTCATCAGCGCTTTGATGCAGCCGATGATGGAGGTGTGAATGCGGCTCTCCGACGTCTCGAAGTCCATGCTCTTCAGGAAGTTCAGGAGACACGTGAGGCCGTCCAGCTCGATGAAACGGGTCACGAACCTGCAACGAAAAAGCAACAAATCACATACGGACGCCATATTCCCATCGACCAGCGGCATCACGAGGGATGCAACGGGAACCAAATACGTCTGGATTGATTTTTCTTAGATAATGCCACCTAGTGTACAAGACCTGTAATACCACTGTGGACAAAAGAACTGCGACTAACGGCAAATCTCTAAACTGAGGTCCCATTACCACAGATGAAAATTTCCAGACACTGAATCCCAAAATCTTGTGGAACATCTCCCAGACAGGTGGAAGCTGTGATCCTGTAGGTGCATTAAATTAAGCTCCCAAAATTGGTACGAAGAACGTTCAACAGATCAGATCGTAACGGGCAAGCCGTGTAATCCTCCTCGATTTTGTAACATCACGGTGAATTTGGATGTTTAAAATGTTCCTGAAACACACATGGTTCCTATTCCCAGCTCCTGAAGCCCATTAATCTGTTCAGAAGGTTCCATGATCAAAGGCAGAGACGCGTCAGTACGGAACCTCGTTCATCATCGCGACCGGAATGACGGCGCTTATTATTCAGGCTAATTAAAGTCAATCACTCTAACGGGCGTCCAAACCTCAGAGTTTCACCGCAAAGGCTCTCGGCTTGCTGTTGTACAAACATACAGTGGGCGTGGCCTCAAGACTGGCATTTGCTTGGTTTCACGTCCGCTCACGCTCCAAGACTTTGGCTTTGTTTATCCAGTTACTCGCAGGAACCCGACTCAGGGCTTCAGTTTGCTAAGGAGCAACGCCAACGCCTAAAAAAGTCAAGACTCATTGAGGGAACTCTGTAGCATGGTTCATGTAGTTCCACTGTGAGGACTGACCAGATTTCCCCAACCAGAACTAATACAGATTTAGCTTCCAACATTCGATGGTTCGTTCGATATTGCCATCAAACCCAAGACCCCTGCAGGGTCAGAGTACTTTAAAGGCTGAAACTTGGCACCGTGACTACCAACGGGTTCTCAGTTTCCTACTTTTGATTGTTGGTTTGCGATCACTATTGAACGCACCACCTCAGATGGATTGGCGCTTGGCGAGTATCTACAAAGCTGAAACTTGGTTCCGTCATTCTTTATCGTCTTCTTGGAAACCTAATAAATTCCCATAAGAAAGCGAGCGTGTGGACAATGTAGTCTCACCTCACACTTGGTGGTATTTCAGTGGTCAGGGTGTTGGTCTATCAATCAGAAGGTTGTGGGTTCAAATCCCAGGTCCACGGAAGTTACCAATGTGGGTCCTGAACAAGGCCCTTAACCCTCATTGCTCCAGAGGGCGCTGCATCAACCCTGTGTTCTGATCCCAACCAAGTTGGGATGCTTGTAAGTCGCTTTATCAGGTTCTCCACCGTAGCGCAACACGGGTATTCCGCTAAAGTAATTTTAATATCATTTTTTTTAAAACTTGTTAACTATCATGGTATGATAGTGGATGGTTTCCTGGAACCACGCCCCTCCTTCCACTGCACTGATGCTACTCTACCTCAGAGAACCTGCACCTTGGATGCTGACCGTGCTAAGACACTGAGAAGACATCAGTCCAGCCACGTTTCCCTCAAACTCTATGAGAATAGGGTCCTCCCTCTGGGGAGCGTTGATGATCAACACTGCGCCTTAATGACACAACACTCAACAACAGGCCCCAATGACTTACAGCGCCCCCATCCCCCAGAGGCAGGGTGGTCAGCCAACCCATGCACCTTCCAGAGAAAGACACTGCACTGGTCTACCACATTCAGAACCAGGGCTGCCCGTTACAGAACACCTCTAAATGACCCGGGGCAAATCTCATCTTAAATGCCCTGAAAGTAGACCAAAGACGGCATAAAAGGGTTCCACTGCCACTGTGGTTCTCTCTGAGAGTTCAGGCTTCAGAGAACTGTAGCGCTGTGGATATCTAACTCTCCCCTCTCACACTCTCGCAGCTCGACCACCCGATTCCCACAACGCTGAGAGAAAAACACTGCGCCGTCCAAAGTCTTCACGCGTGAGGTGTTGAGTTTCTGTGAAGGCAGGAGACTTAAAAACAAAGTCTGGATTATTACGCTCCTCTGAGATTGATCAAATGTCAATCAACTGCGGTGTGAAGGTTCCGTTGTGAAGGCTGTGGGTCACCAACACCCTCAAAATACAGAGTTCTACATAAATATGCACCACTGTTTATTAAAGGCTGAGCAGCAGCTCACATAAAACCTTAAAATACATCATTTATGTTCCTAAAGTCATTAATTAAGCCTCGCCCCACGGTCTTCACCATTTGTATATGTCATACGTGATGTAGATGGTGGAGAACAAGCCAACCCTCAAACTGCCGCCGTTCGGCCGAAAGGAACTTCGCCAAAACTCACGCTCCTGTCCCATGGTGTTCCCTCTTCTATCAGCATATAAAGGCCGCCGCTGCTGCCCTCTTGTGGTCTCTTCTGCGTCTGACTCAAATCTAAAAGCTGCTTGTTGTTATTAAAGACAGCGCCCCCCACAGTCACTGCAGATTCATTCTCTTCGTCTATTTAAAAAATATCTTTAGAATATCCCGCAGTTTAATAGCGCTGTTATTTACTATATTCCACCAGTGACATCAAAATCTTCAGCAGTCTGATCTACAGGAGCTCGTCTGTTGGAACGGTCCACGCCGTCCAGCCTTAGAGTTCCAGCAGGTATTACTTGGGTGGTGGTGGTGGTAAAGGGTATGGTGACAACGGCCAAGTACAAGTTGAAAGTGAAATTTAGTCCTGGTACTAAAGGCAGAAACCAGAAGTTCAAATTTCCTAACAAAACATCTCAAAGCTGAACATTCTAAAGTCTAAAAATAAGCGCCATCTTCTCTGCATTAAGTCTTTGGCACCCCCCCCCAACCCCAAGTGACACCTCGCATCCCAAATGACTTGGAGTTACAGATGCAAACACGACATGCGAACATCTGTAAACACTTGTGTCGTTGGAACACAAAGCGAAGACTGCACGTCTGTGTGCGATCGCCGCGGCCGGCGTCCTGAACCCTCGGCGGCAGACAGTCTACGCCGCCTAACAAATCTTCTGAATTCAACGCTGAGCCTGACTCCATGCCGTCAGCTTCGCTTTTCCCCGCGACGCGGACTCGGCGGTCCATGGAACAGCTGCATTAGGAACTTCTCACAAGTTCTGGCCAAACTATCGCAGTGGAACAGTCAAGGCGTCTTTGTGCGTTTATGAGCCTCACGTCATCTATTATTCATGAAGGTCTGGAGCGAAGAGCAGACACGTCCAGGACCCTAAGTGAAGAACGTGATGTTGATTTTGTGTCTATAGCAGTTACACTTTCTGATGTGATCATTTAGATCATCAAAGCTGGAAACCATGTAGATATCCAACCACTTGATACTTTAAACTTTTGAGTTACGATAGTTTCATTAACACATCAGCCAACAAGAAGACAGGAACTTAATGCACATAAACAAGTACAGTGGGGCCAAAAAGTATTGTCAGCCGAAGATTGTGCAAGTGCTCCTCCTTAGAATGATGATAGAGATCGTGAAGGCAATGACGGAGGTCAGACGATTCCTGTAAGTCTCCAGGTGTATGCACACTGTAGCTACTATCTAGCTCCGTTCCTCCATGAAGATCTCCTCTAAAGCAGTGATGTTTTGGAGCAACGCACACTTGCAACAACCTTCAACCTTTGCAAAAAAAACAGCCCCAAAGCATGATGTTTACATCCCCATGCTTCACAGTAGCTATGGAGTTCTTGGGATGCAACTCAGCGTTCTTCTTCCTTCGAAAACACCACACGAGTTATTAAAACGTTTAACCTCATGATGTTCTCCCAATCCTCTTCTGGATCATCCATATGCTCTCTGCAAATTTCAGACAGGTCTGGAAATGTCCTAGTTTAAGCAGAGGGGACGCGCCTGGCACTGCAGGATGGGAGTCCCTCTGGGCGTAGGGTGGTTCTGAAGGTAGCCTTTGTTACTTTGGTCCCAGCTCTCTGCAGGTCGTTCAGCAGGTTCCTCCCTGTAGTTCTGGGATTTGTCACTCACCGTTCTCATGATCATTTTGACCCTACAGGTGAGATCTTGCATCGTGCCCAAGATAGAGGGAGGTCATCAATGGTCTTGTATGTCTTTCATTGAGGCTGTGGACAGGTGTCTAGGTCAAGGGGAGTTTGGTAGCTCAGTGGGGAGGGTGTTGGGCTAGCAATCTAATGGGTTGTGGGTTCAGATGGGCTGGTGTAACCATCTATAGGGCTTTTAGAAAACGCTGTAAAATAGAAGGTGTTCAACGAGAACCGTTTCCTGGAAGAAAATACCAAACCAGTGTTCAGGGGTCAACAGATCACCTGGTCTGAGATGATAGAGGAGAGAGAGAGTCATTTAAAACGACCACTCCGTACAAACCGGTATCTTAAAAAGCTTTGTGAATTTGAAGGCAGATGGGCTACAGCATCAAATCTGCAGAATCTGATCCTCTCAGGAGGTTTGGACTCCGTAAATGATCAAATCCAAAATATGAGCTTATTTTTATTGATTGAGGTTCCACCGCTCCAAAAAACAACCCAGAAACCCCCTCCCCCCCCTTCTTCACCTGCAGAACACCAAGGCATTCACACTGCAACTCGATCCACCGTCTGGTTCCTCGCTCCTCCCGTCTCTGCAGCAGCAGCAGGTCATGAACTATCCCACTTCCTGTTTTCATTCAGTATTAATATTTATTCCAAGCCACTGGTATTCAGAACCAAGCACAAGGTACTCGCAGAACCGTACAGAACGCCGCGAAGACACACCGCAAAGCCCTCAAGCTCGAGGTCGTCAGGAGCCCTCCATACCTTCATCCTGCTTAAAATCCTGAGCCTCACTCTGCAGCCACGAACCTCCCAAAATTCTGTGGTTTAACTGTTTAGGAACCTAAACGAGATGTGCATCTTCATTGCAACGTTATAAGAAGGGACTCGTTCTGCGGAAAACCTTGTGAAATGAGAGGAGTGCAGAATAACGGAACTTGTTGCCTCTTTCTGTTCAACATATTTAAACAGTTCACAGCTGTCTGAGAAAGTCGATCGTTTAAGCCGGATGGAGCGGCGTTGGGGGGGCGCGATAGGGCGCCGATAGAGAGGGCGATGTAGGGGGCTATGAAGGGTTGATGGCGCGGGCGAGTAAGGGTTGATGGAGCGTTGGAGCGGCGTTGGAGTGGTGAGGAAGGGTTGATGGAGCGTTGGAGCGGCGTTGGAGTGGTGAGGAAGGGTTGATGGAGCAGACAATGGAAGGTGCTTAGGAGGGTTGATGGAGGGGCGAGTAAAGTTTGATGAAGCGTTGGAGGTGCGAAGGAGAGGGCAAGGAAGCGGAGAGGGAGGTGGGTGAGGGAAGTGAACAGAGGGGCGACGGAGAGGTCAATCCTGAGGGTCGGGTGGTGATGATGGAACTTTAGACATGTCAATAAAACATATGATCTGGTCGTCATCGTCATGGAAATGATGAGTGAACTGAGGCTTTCTCAAAATTTTGGAATTTTAGAAATTAGTCGAAGCCCCAACATCAGTACCCCACATCTCTCAGACATCAAATGCCCTCAGTTTTTTTTTTTAAAGCTTCACCTGAAGAACATATTGAGGAAAACAATAAATATACGGAGGCCGCAACACGTTCACCGTCTAAACGACCCTCTGATGGCTCTGCGGCGGCGGCCGTTAGAACCTGACGTAATAAACCCGTGCAGCGGCAGAACACGACCACAGCGGATACGGGCCACTGCGCGCCTCTGCAGGCGCATCTGCCCAGGGTTCGTTTAATATAAACATCATTCAGGGTGAAGCACGGAAGGCGTCTGCCACGGCGGTCTGAATCGAGGGTCCTACCTCATGGGTTGAGTGCGGAGTGCTGTTTTTAGATCCTCCACCACTTTATTCCTCATCTCCATCTCCTCCTCATCAAAAGCAAAAAGGGTCTGCATCTGAAACACAAACACACAACATCAGACCGCGTGAACAACTGCTAACGGAATCCGGTACAGCGCTACATCCAGGGTTCGAACCAGAGATCCCAAGTTTCAGCTTTGTAGCTACTCGCCAAGCGCCAATCCATCTGAGGTGTTGGGTTCGATGGCGATAGCGAACAAACAATCGAACGTAGGAAGGGGAGAACCCGTTAGTTTGGACGTGTCGCCAAGTCTTGTAGATTCTCGGGAAGACCCCAAAGTGACCCTGGCGGGATCTTGGGTTCGATGGTGATCAAACAAACCATCAAATGTAGGAAGACGAGAAATGCTTGGTTTTCCCAAAGACACGATAGGTACTCGAGGAAGTGGGAGGGGCTTTGACGTTTATTAGTATAGATAACATCACGGCTGGACAAACGGTTCAGCCAATCAGATTTGAGGACTGGAACTTCCCGTTTTATAATCATTATTAGGTCGTTGGTGCTGCTGCGAGGAACAGCTGGAACATCCTGGATTTAATCACTGCACAGTCTGTGTGGAGTTTGCATGTTCTCCACGAAGGAAAAACAAAACGGCCTTATGATGGTGCACATCGCAGATTCGGATTCGGCCTTCCCCAAACTTTTGGAAGCATACAGCCTGTGATCCGAGACTAATGACATGGCGACACTGCCCCCGGTGGTCCTGATTATGAAAGCATGCGTGCAGTGGAGCTTCCCGTGTGCGTCCGAGTGCGGCGGTGCACGCTGGATTTGGCCACCGTTAGCGTTCAGCTTGTGTTGTTGCTTCTTCCTTCCACCGTGAGCCCCAGCCAGGAGAACTGAGTCAGAGCGCCACACTGAATCCTATTCACGAGAGCGGAGAAGAGCGCTGCCTGCTGGAGGTTTAAAAAAAAAAAAAAAAAAAAAAAAAAAGGATTCTCTGCCAAGTAAAGACGAGCGTTGGCCGATTCCGAAGTGTCGGAGGAGGCGCAGCAGACTGGCACGGCTTTTAAACAGGAACGTAACTCATGTTTATGGAAAAGAAAGCGCCGATACGGCACCGGGGTCCAGTTATACCGAATCTTGGCCCCCAGTCTGGCTGCGGGGCCACACACATGTTCCAGACATAACATCCATTACACGGATCCGGCAGGTCCCTCTCCAGATGGCTCGGGGATCAACGAGATGGCTGCAGAACCTCAATCTGGACTCTAAATGGATACGCTGGACCGTGTATCCAGCGCCATCCATAATTATTGGCACCCCAGTTAAAATGTTTTAAAAGCCTTTAAAATAAATTATTTTTTATTGCAGAAGCAAAATCTCACTCTGTGTTTTTTTTTTAAAGGAACCTTCAACTTTAAAATCCTGAACCAGAAATAATTATTTCCCATTAAATGACCTGTTGCACAATTATTGGCACCCTTCATTCATTATCTTCCGCTTATTCCTTTATGAGGGTCGCAGGGGGGTTCCCCCATGCCCATCCAGGGGGCCCATCCAGTTTTTGAATGCCCCCCCCCAAAAAAAAAACACACACTCTTTTCTATTAACTTAATGTACAATCTTCCAGATGAAGAGCATCATTAATTAGAGATCCAGCAAACTGCAGTACCAGCTCAGTGCTGAGGTGTCACTGACATTTTTATTAAAACTTTATCTATTTCGTTTAATTTCATGTTTGTTATTTCGTTGTTTAAAATCCCATTTTTATCATGTATTATATTTAGCATTGACTTAACCAATTTTTTTTTTTAAACAATGAAAAATAACAACATTTCCGTCATTTAACGAATAAAACAGATCATGTGACTGATTTCGTTTTAAATAACCCAAAGCGTCCGTGATGAAGGGGCCGCAGAGTTCTGGGTCTTTGCATCTGTCCGAAAATGCTGTTTCCAGATGGAGCCAGTAAACATCTGTGAAAGGAACGGCGCTCCGAACGGAACGTTGCTAAGGATTTAAATCAAACACACGGAACATAAATAAAAACAATGCTATAAAACAAGACGAGGGCTTTTCGGGACGCTCTACACGGAGACAGCCCACTTGATTGAAGTGCACGAACAGGAAGTGGAAATGTTCTGCTGCATTAGTTTACGATCCAGAACACGGAAAACCAGCGACCAGCGACCACAATGAGCAACGTTCTGCAAAATACCAAGTGCATCTCTGTGAACGTCGTACAATGAGGGGACAAATGAAGGACGCGGGGCACTTATACACACATCATACACAAACCGGCGCCCCCTGCCACAATCGCATCTCGTTTAAAATGTGCTCCAAAATGTTGAACATCATAATGATGAGTCGACCTAAATAGCGTGTTGGATTTGGGCGGGGCCTCTGCAGAGACGTACATGGAAGAAGCTGAAGGGGAGGAGACATCTGCACATTTTGGAAGAGCACATTTTGGTCCTGCACAGACATTCATATAAAGTCAAGCGCCTTTTGGATCGACCAACTTATGTGAATCTTTTAACCAAAAGAAAATAACGAAGTCCAGATATTTGTGCAACCTCTCTGATGATCATTTGGAAGCCTGCTTGAGAACCGGCATCAGCAGCTACTGTTCAGACTCCTCACACCTGGCTGACAGCATTCAGTGCAGATCAGAATCACAGTGGGTTTTTTTTTTTTACTGGATTGCTCTGTAAACTCTGTAAACAGGGTTCAACATTAAAGCTTAAAAAAAATGAATCCTGGTCGATTATGATCATCTGAAAAATGCAGACAGACCCATCTACACTGAAGTGCTTACAGAGAGTTTTGGAGTCTTGCCTTTCTGTTCATCAGCTGTTGTTTTGTTGTAGCCCATCAGAGCTAAGGAACAGCCACCCATCAGCACCAAGATGGTACTGCAATCTGCTGGACCTTCAATTAATGATGTTCTTCATCTGAACGTTATGCAGCTATGAGATGAGTATTCACTCTAAACTCTGCAGCTATATTCCCCAAGATGTTTATTAAAGGACTAAAGATAACGTCCAGCGCTTTCGGAACCCAATCCCTCCAAATAAAAGCCAACGGACCATTTCTGCCAGATTGAACTGCAGGATGTCGCTTTTTGAAAATGTGCCAGATTGATCCTGCAGGTCCGTTTTTGAAGGAAACAACTGTGAAGAAAGCTGAAAATGAAAAAATGTATAAAAAAATGAGAATACTCACAGCAGCCATGGAGTTGATACGATCAATATAGTAATCAGGCCAGCTGGTAGCTAACTTGTTCGGATCTTCCTGTTCCTGCAACGAGAAGAGGAGAGGGTTAGTGGAGAGGAGTCATCAGGTGAGGTATGAAATTCAGAGTTAATGAAAAAAATAGTTTTCTTAAGAGCGCAGTTTTCAAATCCAGCAGGTGGCGGTAACTGATGACTCCCTTCCTGCTGGACCCTGTTTGTATTCAGTAAATCACAGTGGTCCATTAAAGAGCTGCAACAAGCACCATCGGAGATGTTCTACGGTGGTATGCAAATGTTTTGGCACCCCTGCTAATTTTCATGCTTTTCTTTATGAAATCGTTTTGTTTGGATCAGACGTTCCGTTTTAATAGATCCTACAGCAGACGAACGCAGTGAGGAGTTAAATGAAGTTTATAGGATTTACAGAAAGTGTGAAATAATTATTTAAACAAAATCTGGCCGGTGCATGAATTTGGGAACCCTTGTCGGTGTATTGATCGGAATAACTTCAGCAATATTGGAAAACATTTTTGTTTTGAACTCATTGACCCTTGACCTACAAACACGGGTGAATCCAATTATGAGAAAGGGTTGAGGTGGCCAGTTCCAAGTTTGCATCTTCTCTGACGTGTGGCAACATGGGAGCCTTAGAACAACTCTAACACAACCTGAAGACAAAGATTGTTCAGTGTCAGGGTTCAAGGGAAGGATATTATTTAAAATCTGTGGTGTGGTTCAAAGCGGACTGTCCATGCTAAGAAACCATCAGCCACCTGTATGGCGTCAAAACGGGTCCAAAAGTTTTGTGAACTCAAAAACAGAATTCGTTAGCAATTTTCTTCATTGCACATTTTTGCGGTTGCGCTTCATATTTTTACGGTTGCGCGTCTCATTTTTGCGGTTGCGCTTCATATTTTTGCAGTTGTGCGTCTCATTTTTGCGATTGTTCGATTTTTGTATTTAGGACCCGTTTTTACGAGTGGGCGGGATCTAGACAGTAATTGGCTGCTCGAGATAAG
>JAOUQT010000002.1:16174929-16203705 GCA_025769995.1 Xyliphius kryptos | reverse complement strand
ATACTGACTTGTGTTGTTCTCTCATTTGTAAGTCGCTTTGGATAAAAGCGTCTGCTAAATGACTAAATGTAATGAAGAGAAAGTACACACTGAAGCAAGAAGGGGGCGTGTCCAAATTTTGACCGGTACCGTGTGCACGTTCCGTCCTCCGATGGCTCGACTTTTCCCCTAGGCGCTGGGATAGGCCCTAGCACAGTCCCAATCAATTTAAATAGAGGCCCTAAGGAGTCTAGCACCAGAACGAAACCGAGAAAAACATACCAAATCTCAGGTACCCTCTGCGGCACCAAACCGCCGCGCCCAGGCTTTTAAGGTTTAACCAAAACTAAACAACAAAGCCGGCGTAAACAAGCTGCTCATTATCGTCTGCGCTTCTTTAACCCCACGGCGAAATTTCTCACAACACGCTCACGTGTGGATTGGAAGTTTTACTTCCAAACAAGCGGCGTGAAGAGAGAACGAGTCTGCATCAAATAAAAATAAACCCACGCTGTGAAAGAAGTGCCGAGGGAGCCATTAAAGATGAGAGGTAAATGAATAGAGAAGGATGTTTTCCCGATGCCAGCAGAAAGCGCGAGGCTCACAGGCCAGGAAACCAGCCGCCTTCTTTTTTTTTTTATCCCTCTCTCGTCTCTCTCCGCGCCGTTCGAAGCCGGCACTAAGCGCCGGCGATCAGTCCAGCTGCGTTCAGACGGGATTCTCCGCAGACGCCGAACCTCGAGCCGTGCACCTGGCCGTGTGCGTCCCAGCGTGACACAATTAGCCGAGGAAGCGGTGAGCTCCGGTTCAGGGAGTTTGCCTCGAGCCGGTCTACTTCAGAACATGTTCTCGGCAAGGCACCTTCAAGACCTTACACGCAGCGCGAGCTGAGGCAGCCTACGCCATCACATTCAGCCCGCCAGCCCATTAATCTACTTCCTTCAGCGAGAAAAGCGAGAGCGCTGGCTGAACTGATCCGTAGCACGCCCCCTTCACAGTGAGTGAATTGTGTGAATGTTGCGTCTGGACTTTCGAACAAAGTGGGGCCTTTGAGGAGAGGAAGCCGGAAAGGTTCTGTCGTAGCCTGGAAGAGCGTATAGGGTCCGTAATGAACCCGTGTGACATCACAGTGCGGAGAACAGACATTATTATGTGCTACGAAGATTTAACGAGTCACGACGTCCCCGCGGCATCGCTGATCCACCTCCAGATTTTACCAGAGGGCAACGGGTTATAGTTCTGGTCATGAAGCTCACCCTTTGATCCAGATGCCAGACGGTTCCAGCTGTTCTCTCGTGTCATAGAACTTTGTCTCAGAAAATAGCAAACTGGTTCCTGGTGTATTTAAAATGAAGAAATTCAATTGCAAACCATGATGCTTGCATTAAGCATAAATACAGGGTAGGACAGTGGGACTGGACAAGGTTGGATGGGATAGGACAGAACAGGGAGAGGCAGGGTGGGGGGACAGAGTGGGGTGGGACTGTACTGGATCAGACAGATCAGGAAGGGACAGGACTAAGTTTTAGTGGAATGGACTGAATAGGGCAGGTCTGATCAGAGTGGGACCAGACCAGATGGGACGAAACGGGACAGAACTGGACTGGTTGGTTTTGGACTGGGTGGGGAGAGCGGGACGGGATGATACGGTACAGAACAGGACAGAACAGCAGGCAGGGTGGATCAGCATTGGACAGGAAGAACTGGACTGGAAAGTATTGGATTTGACTGCACTGGGCGGAGTGGGCGGGGCCAAACAGTGTGGGGCGGGACAGGACAGGAAGAATTGGACTGGATAGTGATAGTGTTGGATTTGACTGCACAGGGTGGAGTGGGCGGGGCTAGACAGTGCGGGGTGGGACAGGAAGAACTGGACTGAAATGTATTGGATTTATCTGCACAGGGTGTAGTGGGCGGGGCCAGACAGTGTGGGGCGGGACAGCAAGACCTGGACTGGATAGTACTGGATTTGTCCGCACAGGATGGAACACATAACTCATCAAACCTTAAGGCTGATGGGCTACAACAGCAGTGTCTCTCCCTGTAACAGCATGTCGTCCCAAACGAATAGCGTATAATAACGTGAACGCCTCACATCTTTTGGTTTAGAGCGTTGTGATTGGTCGATGCTCTTCTGCACAGATTTCTCACCGGTCTGAACCTGCCTTGAGCTCAGCGCGCTGACCTTTAAACTCGCTCAGAGCCCGGCTGAGTCGCAGTGGTCCGGCGATGCTGAGAACTCCGAGGCCGTTCTTTGTTTGGTCCTCCCTCCCTCCGCTTGCATTTATTTCTTTTCCATCGCTAAAAGGCCTGAGAGTGATTACCAATGCGGCCCGGTCCATTTGCATGACAACAAAAGCTGCACGGAACATTATCATATCAGAGAGGCGCTCGCTTGTTTACAGTGTTCAGATCGGGCATTTTATTCAGCCGGACTCTCGTAAGGACGCGCAGTGCTGGCAGAGAGCGGGGGAACGGCGAGCCCAGGGCGAGGTACGGACACGGAAAAACGTAAGGACTACATATAAATGCATGCCCACTCACGATGTGAGCTGGACTTGTCCTTATGGTTTGGATATTGCTGTAGGAGGACTAAGGATTAGTTGAGCTCGGGCTTAACCTACGCTTAAATCCGGTTTATAATCCAGGATTAAATTAACTAACTTAATTTAATTGTATATAACCAGATACTTTTAATAATGCATTTTACACACCCACTAGATGGTCCTGGATTGGGTTCCTGGATGGCTGGGGTTTGTCCCTTCGGTGTATAGTTTTTTCCTGTTCTCCCTATATGTGTGTGCGTTTAAACCAGGAGACAAAGGTAGGGGACATTGCAGTGGACTGGACATGCAGAAGTTGGAGAGGAAATCAAAGTGGCGGTTGATGGATGAGGTGAAGAGGTCTTTGAACATGTGTCTCCACCCTCATCTTCATGACTCATGTCCAGGTTCTGTCCAGTGTGAATGGGTGAACGTTCAAGCATCCTGCCGGTGGTTAACACATTCGAAAAAGCTGCTGGGAAAATTCCAAACTGACCACCTCCAGGCAGTCAGCCACGTGGCCGGTTGTGACCCCAAGGAGATGTTCTTCAAGATCTTACTGTCTCCTGCAGACTCAAACCCTCTACCAAAGGATGTCCTCGGACAGTCCAAACCTTCTGCATGCTACACATGTGAAGGCCATCCATCCATCATCTTCTGCTTATTCCTGTACTGGGGTCACGGTGGGGTTCCCAGCCCCATCCAGGGGAGAACATTTCAGGAGCTGGGCCACATGTGAAGGCAATTCTGGAAAAGAACTCCACCTGATTGTCCATCCATCGTCTGGAGCTCATACGTTAAAGTGTTCCAGGTGACTGAGGGCCACGGGCCCCACTGTGTCCGACTGGCAGAGCTGTTTGCAGAGAGCAATAAAAAGCTTTATAAACTCCACTCCGCTGTGCTGAGAGGGCAGCAGAGGGCAAGCTGGAGAAAGTTATTTACAGCATGTTGACCGAGCGATCCTGAGAGGCGCTGCTGTCCGTCCGAGCGCTCCTGCGCGGCGGGTGAAGGCGCTCCCAGGGGGACGGCAAGGGAAATACAGAAGGAGCAAAATCAATAGAGGCTCGCAAAATATCCGGAGTGAGTGACCTTTCAGTGGTGAACCTGAACACACACACACACACACACACACACACACACACACACACACACACACACACACACCTCTGTGTGGAGGTACAAGGTGATTTCCGTGTGGAGTTGTTCGTTTTCACTGGGTTTCTTGCCAGACCCTCTGATAATGACCCTGTCCCAGGAGTAAACGTGTCCCAGTCTTCACCCCACGAGCACCGAATGAAGCTGCAGGACAGTTTAACTACAACCTGATGCCTACTGCATATTCTAGTGCATACTAGTCACACTCACCTGCAGCTCTCGCCTACTATAAAGTAGGGAAGAGGCAAATTTGCACTCTAATAAGTCAACTATCCTCCTTTTCATTTATTTGATTTTTAAGCATGAGCATCATGTGATTCCGTTTCAGTAGCATGATGGGATAGTACAGTGCGCTGCGTTTGCATACTTTACAGGTGTTTCTGATTCAGTAGGTCAATATTAGCAGTAGCAGCTAATAGCCAATTACCAGCTTTGGTACACTATGCAGTACATTTTTACCGTGTATTTGGACACACTGACCATTCACACTTACTGCTTCCGCTAAATTAGTAGATCAACCTACTACTTGCTGCCCACTGCATTTTCTAGTACATACTAGTCACCCGCACCTACAGCTTTAGTCCACTAATCAATAAGTAGTATGAATCTGGGCGTGTCCGATTCCACTGTGTATTTGGACACACTATCTTAACACTAAATGCCGCTGCGTAATCGGACATACTAGTCTACAGCTTTAGCCAACCATGTAGTAGGCAGTAGGCGAATTGGGATGCAGCCTTACACTGTAATGAGTCGACTATCTGCCTCGTCATTTTTTAAGCATGAGCATCTTGTGATTCCGTTTAAGTAGAATGATGGAATAGTATAGTGCGCTGCGTTCGCATACTATAGAGGTGTTCCTGATTCAGTAGGTCAATATTAGCAGTAGCATATTGTAGTACATGCTAATCACCCGCACCTACAGCTTTGGTCCACTATGCAGTAAGTAGTATGAATTTGGACGTATCTGTTTGCACTGTGTATTTGGACACACTAGCCTACTACGAAATGCCCACAGCGTAATCAGACATACTAGTCACTCGCATACTAGTCTACAGCTAGGGTTTGGAGTGCTGCATCAACCCTGCATTCTGATGACAACCAAGTTGGGATACTTGCAAGTCGCTTTGGATAAAAGGTTCTGCTAAATAACTAAATGTAAATATAGGAGCAGATTTATAGTATGCGACCACAACACACTATAATATCCCATCATGCTACTGAAAAGGAATCACATGATGCTCATAGTCAGATAGTCGACTCATTACAGTGTGAGGCTGCGTCCAAATTCGCCTCCTGTCTACTACATAGTAGGTGAGAGATGTAGGTGAGAGAGAGTAGTATGTCCGAATACGCAGTAGGATGACCTTCTAATTAAGCGGAAGCTGTAAGTGTGAATGGTCAGTGTGTCCAAATACACGGTAAAAACGGACACGTCCAAATTCACACTACTGACTGCATAGTGGACCAAAGCTGTAGGTGCGGGTGACTAGTATGTACTACAATATGCTACTGCTAATATTGAGCTACTGAATCAGGAACACCTCTAAAGTATGCGAACGCAGCGCACTATAATATTCCATCATGCTACTGAAACGGAATCACATGATGCTCATGCTTAAAAAATGACGAGGTAGATAGTCGACTCATTACAGTCTGAGGCTGCGTCCGAATTCGCCTCCTTCCTACTACATAGTAGGCGAGAGCTGCAGGTGCGGGTGACCATTCACACTAACAGCTTCCGCTTAATTAGAAGGTCAACGCAATATTTAATACCTACTGCGTATTCCGACCGACTCGTCTACTAGTTAAAAAAAAGTATCCCGTGTTGAACGTAAAGAATGATTATACTAAACCGTAATAATAATAAAATATATAGTAGTATAGTATAGTATCATATGGAAACCTCATAGTATTTACAGTTTGCTGTCAGAAAGCCAAACCCTGCGGCGGATCCACGTGGAAAAAAAAATTTGTTTATAAATAGTGTATGAGAAAAAAAACCGTCCTGAATGAGTTCATGTTGTACTGAGAGACTAATCCAGAGCGTTAGTCACCGCCGCGCAGCCTTTAATCTGTACTTAACAAAGACTAATGGTGTAATAACCCTGTGATCATACCCCACCATGTACTGCCAAACTGTGACATCATTAGCTGTAGCGTACCAGAGCGCTGGAGACAGTAGCCATCCAGTCCAGACCGACACGGAACAGGAGGCCCGGGAAAAACAGCAGAGCAGAAAAAGGATAATAAATAAATAAGTGCACGCATTACACCCCAACCCCTTGTTGGACCATTTTCTTTAATTGTATTTGGGCCTGATTTGACTCGCGCCTCACGCTGGGCTGAAAGAATGGCAGCGAGTCAGTGGGCGGCGGGACCGCGAGAAATTATGACCACCTTTCACCGGCGAATAATCAGTCTTCTCTCTCAGGGCTTTATAATCAATCTCACACTGGCCCAGTTTCATAATTACAGCGCGTACAGGAGGGCTGCTATCACACCATCATACCACACACACACACACACACACACACACACACACAGAATTTATACAATTTACCGCCAAGATAGCAATGAACGTTTGACTGTTGACGTCTGTCTGGGTTGTTTTCCGTCAGCGGTGCGCCTGTGTTCACCGTCGTCAAACAAGCGTTTAAGCTTTGCTTAAGGTGGAAGTTAGCAATAAGCATCGCAACGCACTTTGTACAAAGTGAAAATTAGCAGTTTGCGCATGGTAGAAAATTTACATGAGAGTCACAATGTGTTAGCAATGTCCATTGCAACGCAGTTTGCTTAAGATGATAGTTAGCAATGAGCATCACAATGTGGGTTGCTAAAGGTGAAGGTTAGCAATGACCATAGCGACGCACTTTGCACAAAATGAAAATTAGCACTGAGAATCGCAACACGCTCTGTGAAGGATTGCAGTTAGCAATGAGCATCGCAACGCAGTTTGCTTAAGGTGAAAGTTAGCAATGAGCATCACAATGTGGTTTGCTTAAGGTGGAAGTTAGCAATTAGCATCACAATGTGGTTTCCTTAAGGTGGAAGTTAGCAATGACCATCCCAATGCGGTTTGCTTGAGGTAGAGGTTAGCAATTAGCATAGTGACGCACATTGCACAAAATGAAAATTAGCAATGAGAATCGCAACACACTCTGTGTAGAGTGAAAGTCAGCAATGAGCGTCACAACACGCTTTGCGCAAGGTTAAATGTTAGCAATAAGCATCACAACGCTGTTTGTGTAAGGTGAATGTTGCCAATGAATATCACAACACGCGTTCCGCAAGTTTAAATGTTGGCAATAAGCATCACAACACGCTTAGCTTAAGGTGAAAATTGGCAATTAGCATCACAATGCGGTTTGCTTAAAGTGAAAGTTATCAATGAGCATCACAACACGCTTTGCGCAAAGCTAAATGTCAGCAATAAACATCACAACAAGGTTTGCGCAAGGTGGAAGTTAGCAATGAGCATCGCAACAGGTTTTGTGCAAGGTGAAAGTTAGCATTAAACATCGCAATGTGAGTTAGCAATGAGCATCCTGACGTGAGTTACCAATTAGCATCGCGATGCACCTTGCGTGAGATGGGAGTGATGAGCATTGAGACACGCCCCTTGCTGTGTGTAAGCGTGGATGTTTAATGATATTTGACGCGCGGGTTCAGAGTAAGATTGTGTAACTGCAGCCTGTCCTCGCACCCCGGACCGGTTCAGTAAAAGCCCTGGGCGGAGCCGCCGGAACTACGTACGATAAATTAGTCCCATCACTCTCAGCAGCGACTTCTCGCAGAACAATCCACATTCTTTTAATTGGGGCGTGAGCACACATGGCAAGGACGCGGACGCGGCGGCGCCCGGCCCGCCTTTGATGAGCAAAGTGCGTATTAAAGTTCTGATGCGGCGGCCCTCTTGTCAAAGCCTCCGCCGTCGTTCCTTATTCAGCGCACACGCTCCGTCGGAGAGCCGCTCGGCTTTGAACTCCTCCCGCGCCGCTTTCAAAGCCAGAAGGAGAGCAAAGCGCGGAGCGAGGGAGCCGGCGACAGAGGGGAGAGAAAGGAAGAAAGGAGAGGAGGACACTTCAAGGTGAATTAGATTTCCACATCATTTATTCCGCCCGTCTTCCGCGCTTTCAGAAGAGCCTGCGCCGCCGCACACACTTCCCGCGTGCCCGCTGGCCTTCCTCGCTTTCAAGTCTTCTGGGGGGGGTTGCGAGGCGAGCGAGGCTTTTGTTTACTCACAATGCACCGAGTGTGTTTGTGCACTGAACTTATCTGGCCTAATACTTTTATTTAGACGGATTTAAGCCTCACTTATAGACGCCGGGACGTCACCACAGACGGAGGACGTGATTCATTAATTAATAAACAAACTTATTTTAATCTACTAAACGCAGCTGGAGTCGTGGGTTTTATCGAATGACAGCAATTGTAAACTATTGGCTGGAGGACAGGCGGCAGGGTGGCTTAGTGGTTAGCATGTTCTCCTCTTCGGTTCTGGGTGGAGTTTCCATGTCCTCCCCGTGTCCGTGTGTTTTTCCTCCTGGTTCTCCGGTTTTCTCCCACAGTCCAAAAACATGAATTCCAGGTAAATTGAATGATATAAATTGTGTGCCCAGGTGGATTGGCGCCCTGTCCTGGGTCCCGACCAGTAATGTCTTGTCCAGTCTAATCTAGTCCAGTCCAGTTAAGTCCAGTCATCTGTCCAGTTCAGTACATCTGTCTTGTCTACTCCAGGAAATTTGGCTTGTCCAGTCCAGTCCAGGATATCTGCCATGTCCTGTCCAGTCTTATTTTGTTCAGTCTATTCCAGGAAATCTGTCCTGACCAGTAATGTCTTGTTCAGTCCAATCCAATCCAGTCCAAAATATCTGTCCATTCTAGGCCAACTTTTCAATCTGAAACATTTGTCCTATCCAGTCCAGTCCAGGATAACTGTCCAGTTAAGTCCAGACATCGGTCCAGTTCAATACATCTGTCTTGTCTAGTCCAGAGAATTTATCTTGTCCAGTCCCATCCAGGAAATCTACCCAGTCCTGTCCAGTCTTATTTTGTTCGGTCCAATCCAGGACATCTGTCCTGACCAGTAATGTCTTGTCAAGTGTAATCCTATTCAGTCCAGAACATCTGTCCAGTCTAGTACAACTTTTTAATCTAAAACATGGATAACTGTCCGTTTAAGTCCAGACATCAGTCCAGTGCAGGACATCTGTCCTCTTTAATCCAATTCAGGACATCTGTCTCGTCTAGTCCAGGAAATATGCCCAGTCCTGTCCTGTCTTATTTTGTTCAGTCCAATCCAAGACATCAGTCTTGTACGGTCCAGTCCATTCCAGTCAAGAATATCTGTACCATCCAGTCCAGTCCAGGAGAACTGTCCAGTTAAGTCCACACATCCGCCCAGTTCAGTACCTCTGTCCTCTCTAGTCAAGTCCAGTCCATTACAGTCCAGGACATTTGTCCTGTCCAGTCCAAGTGTGAAATCTCTCTCCAATGAATGACAGAAAGCCAGAAGGTTCTTTCTAATGTTTTAAGTTCTGATTAAACGGTGGGTGGATCAGATGGGAACACACTTGTTTTTTTGGAGGACGCTGGCGTGAGGACGCGGCGGCACTCTGAGCGAGCGTGTCAGAGCGGGAACACTGATCCGCACTCGTACACACAGGCCGCGGAGCGCAAAGCCGCGCTTTCATCCGTCTCACGCTTTCTTCCTCATGCCATTAGCGAGGACACCGTGGCAGAACGAGCCACCCACCTCGCCGCGCTCCGAGAGCGTGACGGCAGAGCCAAGGCCGGGCACCGACTCCGGGACAGAGGCCACTGCCAAACGAGTCCAGGAACCAGCGGGGGAGACGGGAACAGTGGGGATGCCAGACCTCGGCGGAATCAAAGGCGGTGTTCTGATGACAGATGACAGATCTTTTCTTTCACACAAAACAAATGAGCTGGAGCGAAGCGCGAGGAGCCGGCGAGCGTCGTTACAGATGCCTGCGCCAAATGAAGCCCCGCCGTCGCTGGAAGGGAAGACGAACGGAAGAGGGAAAACAGTGGAGTACTAATCATAAGTTCGGTAATTCAATTGGGGATGATCGGAGTTTATACGAGGAGCGCCGTTCCTCCCCGCCTGCCTCTTTTCCTCCCGTCACTTTCGCGCTCTTTCATCCGCGCGCCTTGGCAATTTTTCCCAGCCAACAAATAAGCCATTATGTGGCAATAATAACGATGCGTAATGGATGCAGTGCCAGTGAAAGCAGCGGCATGCCATTAACTATGTGCGCCGTCCCTATCAGCACCTCCTTAAGAATTATTCCGAGCCTTGTTCTCCCCAAATGGCAGAAATTTACATATCCTAATAACGCCTGTGCTTAAAGGCGATTTGTTTGTTCTCCTGCTTTCAGAAATGCGTACACCGTGTCTCCAGGGGCTTATTTTATACAGGAAGACGCTTGAAAATCCAATGCCATTTTCAAAGAACGCAATTCCTCACGAGAGTGCATTTGTGTGACTCCGAACGACGTCTCATTTTATCTCGGGGTTGTCTCATCCTCCTGGATTTGGGTCGGGGCACAAACTCCATGACTTCCTCCTTGAGTCCCCACTCGCTCACTTTACTAGAGTATGGTAAAGCACGACGGGGTAAATATATGACCTAGTCATTGGGTGGTGTAACACAAAAATGAGGGTTGAATCAGGAGGTGTAAAAATTGCCCTATGAAGCAGGAAGGGAGGTGAAGGGGAACGAGGATGGCGTGGAGGTGCAGGATGGAGTGAGAAACGTAGTGTTGTAGAGATTAGAGACGGTGAGTGATTAAGCAACAGAGATGGAAATGCAGATGGAGAAGGGGTTGGGTTGTTGAGGGCTATCAATCTGAAGGTTGTGGGTTCAAATCCCAGGTCCAGAGAAGTTTCCAACGTGAGCCCTTGAACCTTATTGTTCCAGGGGGGCTGTATCAACCCTGTGTTCTGACTTCCAACAAAGTCGGGATACCTGTAGGTCACTTTGGATGAAAGCGTCAGTTTATTAGAGGGATGGGATAGGTAGGAGACTCTGGAGAAGAAGATGGAGGTGGTTTGGAGGGCCGATGAGGTATATATGTACATTATATCAGCAACAGGAGACTGAGGCTGGAGCCACCAGGCAGGATGAGGAGAAGAAGGACAAGGAGGACGTAAAGGAGACATAGGTGGATGAGGGGCAGGAGGAGGATCCTCAGAACATGGTGAGAGAAAGAAGAGATGGAGGGCTGAAAGAACACAACGGAACCCCCGTGAGGACGCAGCTCTGCGCTCTTTACTGGCCGTCCATCGCTCATCGTCACCGACTCGATGTGACACGAGGTGGAACTCAAAGCTCTCACACGAAACTGAAGATGACATGATTTAATCTGTTCCACGGCTGGAAGTCCCCTGTAGTTTCCACTCCGTCTCCGCTTTAATACCTGTCCTTCCATGACAACTTCATTACAGCCGCGGGGAACGACTGCAGGGGACCGAAAAATAAAAAACTGCGGAAGAACCTGATTTTCTAAACTATTGGACACATTTATCTTCCACATGTTACTGATGTGAGACAGTTTGATGTATAGAGTATATATTTAGATACGAAGCGCCACGGTTAGCACGTCCGCCTCTCGGCGTTGCGGATCCGGGTTTGAATCCCGATTTCGGTAGCGTTTTCATGTGTTCCCCGTGTCTGCGTGGGGTTTTTGGTTTTCTCCCACATGGATTCAAGGTAAATTGGCTGCTCTAAATTGCCCCTACAGTGTATGAGTGGGTGGCTATGTCAATGAGTGTGCCAAGCCATGGATTGGCGCCCTCTCCTGGCCGTATTTGCCATAAGGAACCTCCCCGTGACCCTCGTAGAGGATAAAGCGGAGGATAATGAATAAATGAACAAAAAATTGCCTCTATATACTGTGTGTCAGTGTGAGTGAGTGTGTGCCCAGCGATGGATTGGAGCCCTGCCCAGCGCCCGAAATATTATGCCCTGGACGGGCATGTGGAAACACCCCCTGAAAGCCCCATAAAGGAACAACTCCCGAAGGCATTGGCACGTTCCCATCCATCCATCCATCCATCCATCCCCTCTACGAGGGTCACGGTGTGGTTCCCCATGCCCATCCAGGGGAGAACATCTCAGGCACTCTCCATCACTGGGCACACACTCACTCACACATCATCAAACACACACTATACAGGGCAATTTAGAGCATCCAATTTACCTGGAATCCATGTTTTTGGACTTTGGGAGGAAACCGGAGAACCCGGAGGAAACCCACACAGATACGGGGAGGACATGAAACTCATCCCCGATTGGGACTCGAACCAGGAATCCCCAGCGCAGAGGAGAACGTGCTAACCACCATGCCACCGTGCCGCCCCCACTTTCCCGAAATAAATAATAAACTCTTCCACAATGTGATCTAGTCCGTTTTTTAAGTAAACATTGGTTGCTAAGCAACGGCATACCGGCTTAGTGCTGATGGCTGGCTGTTTATATTAATCTGTAGGTTTTAATTAATGGTAGATGATTTAAACGAATGTTCTACCACGTTCTCACGTTTCTTCGCTTTGAGCTGGAACCCTTCGGTTTTGGGTTGTTTGGCGCTGGCGGGAACGTCGCTGCAGCATCTCACTCAGACCAAAGTAAAGCGCAAACCGACATCCTGACCTGCAACACGCTCCACAGTGTGGCGCCACTCCACGACATACATGACTGAATAAAGCACCTGAGCCTATAGGCATGAATATTCACCCGTTGAGGTCCGAGTGGTCCGGCCAACCCGCCTCCTCTGGCTAAATGCAATCACGCGAACCGCGCGGCTGAAAAAGTAATACGATGCAAATTCAGCTTCCTGCTGAAAGGATAATTTAGTAAGAGTGAGGGGCGAAGTCAGACGAAGAGACAAGCTCACCTTTCAGGATTGGATTAGCAGCTTGAGCCCTCTGGCTGCACAGCGCAATGAGAGACGCCACTCACCAGGAGAAGGACTAATTCACATCAGCGCTTTGCTTCTGCACACACACACACACACACACACACACACACACACAGCACTACAGGCTCAGACTCGGATGCCGAGGTGCATAAAATCACACCTTTTCAAAGTCAAAGGAATCAAAGCACCTGGAGAAGAAACGTGCAGTCTGCAGAGAGACGCTCGCAAAAAGCTCCACACGCAACTCACACGGAACACAATGACGGATTTACCACCCGAATGTCCTCCCCCTGCATTACTGCTGTTACTAATGCCAGCAGCACGTTCACTGCTAGTTCTGCTATTTGTTGTAATGCAAGTACAAGCTGTGGTCGTAATACTTCCAGGAGTAGTTTGAGTACTAGTGTAAGTAGTAGTAATAGTATTAAGCGGTATCTGTAGGGTCATTACTAGTAGTGGCGGTTGTAGCAGTAGTTCTAGTAGTAGTGTTTGTACTAGCAGTGTTAGTAGTAGTAATAGTAGTAGTAGTAATACCAGATCTAGTAGTAGTGTTAGTATAAAGTAATGGTGGTAGTAGTGGTAGTGTTAATACTAGTAGGTCTAGTGGTGTTGTTATTACTAGCAGTGGTAGTTGTAGTGGTGGTTGTGTTAGCATTAGCAGTGGGAGCTGTAGTGGTAGTTGTGTTAGTAATAGTAGTGGTAGTAGTGGTGGGTGGTATTAGCAGGTGTAGTAGTAGCGATCGTACTACTAGTGGTGGTAGTAATAGCAGTTCTAGTAGTATTGTTAGTACTCACAGTAGTAGTAGTAATCATAGTGCTAATACTCGTAGTGGTAGTAGTAGTGGTAGTGTTAGTACAATTAGCAGGAGTACTAAGCAGTAGCTGTAGTGTCAGTACTAGTAGTAGTAGTAGTACTAGTATTAGTAATTGCAGTAATTACAGTTCTAGTAGTAGCGTTAGTACAAAGTAATGGGGTAGTAGCGGCAGTGTTGGTACTAGTAGTTCTAGTGGTGATGTTATTACTAGCAGTAGTAGTAGTTGAATTAGTGTTAGCATTAGCAATGGTAGCTGTAGTGGTAGATGTGTTAGTAATAGTAGTCGTAGTAGTTGTGGTTTTATTACATGTAGTGGTAGTATTAGCAGGTGTAGTAGTAGTGATATTACTACTAGTGGTAGTAATAATAGTGTTAGTACTAGTGGTGGTAGTAATAGCAGTTCCAGAAGTATTGTTAGTACTCGCAGTATTAGTAGTATTCATAGGGTTAATACTAGTAGTGGTAGTAGTAGTGTTAGTAGTGGTAGTGTTAATATAAAGTAATGGTAGTAGTTGTGGTAGTGTTAGTAATAGTAGTGGTAGTTTAATTAGTGTTAGTAGTGGTAGTGTTAGTACTAGTAGTGGAAGTAATAGTGTTAGTGTTAGTAGTGGTAGTGTTAGTGCTACTGGTGGTAGTAATAATAGTGTTAGTACTTGTGCTGGTATTCATGGTATTAGTGGACACAGTAATACTAATAGTAATTTTTATTTAGTATAGTAAGTACAAGTAGTAGTAGTAGTAGTTCTTGTAGTGCTTTTGGTACTAGCAGTGTTGGTACCAGTACTAAAACTGGTAATAGAAGTAGTGTTAGTACTGGCAACTGGTATTAGTACATGTACTAGTTGTAGTGCTGATACTAGTAGTAGAAAGTAAAAGAAAATAGGGTGCATACTGATCCAGTCCTGACGTTAGTGCACCACCAAGAGGAGCCCTTGTCCTCCCCAGCTGCTCAAAAAACTAGAGCCTCCTGGGGAGCGAGGGTCATGGACGCGGCTTACGGCCGCCCTAAAGCAAGTTGTGACTGATCAAAGACAAGTAATCAATAAATTAATCAATAAATGTTTGGACGGCCTGAACCGGTCCTCTAAACGCGAGCGATACAGAGTTTAGTGAGACAGAGTGTAAGACACAGAGAAAGTGAAACTGAAGGGCAACAGACACAACAGATGGACACAGGTTTCAAACGGCCCGTTGCTACGGCAATAGAGGCCACGAATGGCAGAACAAAACGAGTGCCCAGGGACGGACGTTCGCACGGCACACGCATCTGAACCGAGGACGCGACGGCAGGTAGAGGACAACCGGATCACTGTGCCCAGAGTGGAAGTGTGTGGGAGGTCGTCGAAGGCACGGCTAACACGTTACACGTTGCTCCTGAGGTACAGTGGCATTAGGGTCCGGTGTTAGACTATCCTCAGAGGTCATCTTTTAAGGTGGTCTGTTTAATGTGGGACCACGGTCCAGGGTCCCAGTGATGGACTGGCAAATCGTCTGGGGCCCTCCCGACCCCTTCGCTCTTCTCTAGTTACCCTTAGTTGGCCTTAGTTACCCTCCACGTCCAGGCTCTCAGTACTGCCCCATTTTGCCCCACAGAAAGGGTCTTGTTCAAAGATTAATAGTTGTATTAGATCAGGGATTTGAACCCACAACCTTCAAATTGATACCCCAACACCCCGTACCACTTGTAAACATCTGCACTGTAGTACGTTTGGGTTGTGGGTGGCGTGGGAGCAAACTGGTCAGAATGGAGAGTGTGGTGGCTCAGTGGTTAGGGTGTTGAGATTGCAATCTAGGGGTTGTGGGTTCAAATCCCAGGTCCACTGAGGTTACCAGTGTGGGTTTTTGAGAAAGACCTCTAAACCTCATTCATCCATTATCTTCAACTTATTCTTCTACGAGGGTCGCGGTGAGGTTCCTCATGCCCATCCAGGGGAGAACATTTCGGGCGCTGGGCAGATACACCCAGTACAGGGCGCCAATCCATCGCTGGGCACACACTCACTCACACACACTCACTCACTCACTCACACAAAGACTATAGGGTGCAATTTAGAGCATTCAATTTACCTGAAATCCATGTTTTTGGACTGTGGGAGGAAACACACTTGGACATGGGGAGGACATGGAAACTCCAACCAGATCTGGATTCGAACTGGGAATCCCCAGCGCTGAGAGGAGAACGTGCTAACCACTAAGTCAACGTGCCTCCCCTATATTTATCCATCCAACATCTTCCGTTTAGTCCTCTACCAAGGTTGCAGAAAAGGGGTGGTGTTGGGCCTGATGCCTTCAGGAGGTTCCCCATGCCCATCCAGAGGAGAACATCTCGGGCGCTGGGAAGATGCACCCAGGACACGGCGCCAATCCATCGCTGGGCACACACTCACTCACACACTACACAGGGCAATTCAGAGCATTCAATTTACATTGAATCCATGTTTTTGGACTGTGGAAGGAAATGGAGAACCCGGAGAAAACCCACACGGACACGGGGAGGACATGGAAACTCCAACCAGATCGGGATTTGAACCCTGTACTTTGCTTTGGATAAAAGCATCTCCTTAATGACCTTATGTGATGTAATGTAGAACCTCTGTGCACCGGTACTCCAGGTTCGAATCCCAATCAAGGTGAAGTTTTCATGTTCTCCCTGTGAGTTCTTATACATGGCTCGCATGGCCTCAGTTTCCCTCCCCATCCTGGCTGTCAGTACCGCCCCCTTCCTGATTTACACTGCACTTCAGAAGTAAAAGTTTAATGTATAAAAAGGTGCAGCCACACGACTGAACCCCAGAGGTCGACTTCCAAACACAATTAAGGTCCGTTCAACAGGTTTACACAAAAGCGGACCTCTATTTTCCCTCATACATGCACACACACTGAGCGCGCGCTGGCCGCGGTCCAGCCGCGGAGCTGGCTGTTAATAACATGTCTCCCTATAAAGGCCCAGCGCAGCCCCCTGAATAGCTCTAATATCAGCAGCCAGCCAGCGAGGAGATTAGAGCTGAATCAGGGGGGCTTTCTCTCGCACGGCCGCATGGACCCCCGACTTATTGCTTTATAAAGCCGCAATATACACAACCCCGGCCAAACATTTGTAATCTGGCCCAAATCAAATTGTAGCCAGCGAGGGCCGGCGACTTGTGGACGGCCCATCAAAAGCAGATTTCCCTCTGGAGGGGCGCTCGGTTCGGGAAAAGACGGCAGCGTACAAACCGTGTGTGTGTGTGTGTGTGTGTGTGTGTGTGTGTCACCAGGTATATATCACATTGTGGAAACCAGTAGCTGTTTACACTTCATAGCTTTATCTTAGTGGCCTAGTGGTTAGCATGTTCGCCTCTCAGCGCTGGGGATTCCTGGTTCGAATCCCAATCTGGGTGGAGTTTGCATGTCCTCCCCATGTCCGTGTGGGTTTCCTCCGGGTTCTCCGGTTTCCTCCCACAACCCAAAAACATGGATTCCAGGTAAATAAATGCTCTAAATCGCCCCGTATGGTGTGTGGTTGTGTGGTTAAGTTTGTGCCCAGCGATGGATTGGTGCCCTGTCCTGGGTGTGTCTGCCCAGCACCCGAAATGTTCTCCCCTGGATGGGCCTGAGGAACCCCACCGTGACACTAGTAGAAGAATAAGCGGAAGATAATGGATGGATGGATGGACAGAAAAGGGTTGGTGTTGGGCCCGATGCCTTCAGGAGGGGGTTCCTTTATGGGGATTTCAGGGGGTGGTTCCACATGCCCATCCAGGAGATAACGTTTTGAGCGCTGTGCAGTCCAAAAACATCTAAATGCCCCATATTGTGTTTCCAGTGATAGACTGGAGCCCTGTCCTGGGGGGTATCTGCCCAGTGGCCAAGAGGTTCTCCCCTTGATGGGCATGGGGAACCCCCTGTGACCCTGGTAGAGGATAAAGCAGAAGATAATGAATGAATGAATGAATACAAGACTTTTTCGCGTTTCAAGGATAATTTTTTTTATGAGAAATGGATGAGCCAATATTGAGACCCCTGTCCTTCAAAGTCATTGTTTTCACAAATCTGAGTTAAATATGAGACTTGAGAAGACACGTGTGAGGTCTTCATTTCAGGAGCATCATTTGATCTCATGGTCATTCAGGTAAACCTACAGAGAAATCTACAAGATCTCCTCTGATCTTTCTGTTTACATCGCAAACATGCAGCACCTTCGCCGCGACCTTTCCGTCTCGCGTCTGTCCGTGGACCGTCCCGCTGAGTTCAGTCCCACCTCCGTGTTATCATATCAGCTCCAGCTAATTAACTTCCTCAGAGCTCCGTAATTGGCGCCGTTACCTCCATCTAACCCGCTGCCCCCATTTACCTACTTATGATGAAGTTAATTAGCTGAAACTGATACGCTAGATTGTGACTGGAAATAAGCCACAGGACCAGAACTGGAACCTCGGGCTTTACTGCTATCTCAGTTCTACTGACTCGATTTTTCAGACAGACGGACGAAGGACAGACAGACAAGTTTAAAGGAGAACTACGTGGGTACTCGCGTCGGTTTTTAAAGCTGCTGCGCTGATTGGGCCCTATTTTAGTAAGTATCTCAAATGTACCCATCAGCATGGCTTTGGAACGGGGGAAAACACCGGAGAACCTGTAGTTAACCCTCTTACGCACAGGGAGGACATGCAGACCCACAGAATAAGTTAAGGGTCTAGCACATCCTTCGAATTGATACCCCAACACCCCGTACCACTTGTAAACATCTGCACTGTAGTAAGATTGGGTTGTGGGTGGCGTGGAGGCAAACTGATCAGAATGGAGGGTGTGGTAGCTCAGTGGTTAGGGTGTTGGACTAGCGATCTAAGGATTGTGGGTTCAAAATCCCAGGTCCATTGAGATTACCAGTGTGGGTCTTTGAGCAAGATACCTAAACCTCATCAATCATTCCTCTACTAGGGTCACGGTGGAGTTCCCCATGCCCATCCAGGGAAGAACATTTCGGGCACTGGGCAGATACACCCAGGACAGGGCACCAATCTAACGCTGGGCACACACTCACAAAGACCATACGGGGAAATTTGGAGCATTCAATTTTCCCGGGAATACATGTTTTTGGACTGTGGGAACCTTGAGAAAACCCACACAGACACGGGGAGGACATGGAAACTCCACCCAGATCGGGATTCAAACCGGGAATCCCCCAGCGCTGTGTCGCCCTACTTGTAAGTCACTTTGGATGAAAGCGTCTCCTAAATGATCTGTGATATAATGTAGAACCTCTCTGCACCGGGGATCCAGGTTCGAATCCCAATCAGGGTGAAGTTTTTATGTTCTCCTTGTGGGTTTCTTCGGGTTCTCCAGTTTTCTCCAATCATCCAAAAACATGGATCTATTATGAATTGGCTGCTCTAGATTCAGCCCATCTACATTCCCCCATTTAGTGTGTGCGCCAGAGAGTGTGTGTCCAGTTAGGTATTGGCACCCTGGGTGTATCCGCCCCCAATACCTTTGTGTATAAACTCTGGTGAGTCAGTGATTCACATGAATGAATGATGCGCGGGAACCAAGTAATCGAATGCACTTAATTTGCATATTTATTCCTCCTCCTCACACCGTTTTCCGAAAGCAGTGTTAATTTACAGACAATATACTTCTCACAAATGCAAACACACAAACATCTGTTCTGTTTCAACACATTACAACGAGCAACGAGTCAAAACAGCCAAATCAAAACGTCCGGAACCTTCTTTTCTCCTCAATTAATAACGAAGCATGTGGATTTACACAGAAACAGTGCCAGCGTGCACCCAAAACAAACTATAGTCTCTATATAAACACTAATAATAATATCAGTCCATTTACATCCAACCATTATCTTCAACTTATTCCTCTATGAGGGTCACGGTGGGGTTCCCCATGCCCATCCAGGAGAGAACGTCTCGGCGCTGGGCAGGGTGCCAATCCATCGCTGGGCACACACTCACACACACAGCCACACACACAAACAGACACTATACAGGGCAATTTAGAGCATCCAATGTACCTGGAATCCATGTTTTTGGACTGTGGGAGGAAACCAGAGAACCCGGAGGAAACCCACACAGACACGGGGAGGACATGAAAACTCCACCCAGATTGGGATTTGAACCGGGAATCCCCAGCGCTGAGAGGCGAACATGCCACTAAGCCGCCTCAGTCCATTTCTTCACCTCCTCCATGTGGTTTACCAAACTTACCAAGACCCTTAAGCCCCATTTCTCCAGGGGGGCTGTATGGTAAACCCTGTGTTCAGACCCCAAACTTTCAATTTGGGACACGTCCCTCCAGATAAAAGCATCTGCTGAAAGACATAATGTAATGTGATTGACTTCCCTTAGTCCCGCCCCTGCCATAGTACCAAGGTTCACCATTGGACCACATGTGATGTCCCCAAACACAAGATAACACCCCAGTGACACATCGCTGACGTGACCTGATTCAATTTCCGAGCTGATTATCCTACAGAATCAGGGACAGTACTGAATCCTATCCCTGCACAGAGGAGGTGAATTAGGTTACCCTTTTTACGGTACAGTTGCAAACAAATCATACTACTTCCAATGTAATGACATCATCAGGATCTGAACGCAAACTGGAGGTTAAGTAAAAGGAATTCGGAAAGAACATGCAAATTCCCTTTGGGAATGAGTCGGGATGAAAGGTCCCAGTGCTGCTCGCTAAACCACCAGGCTGTGTAATGGAGTCTGACGTTCAGGCTAAGTGTAAATAATGTAGACAGAACAATCAATCCCGGTTAAAATAGTAAGACCCTCGACCCCCCCCCCCCTTCCCCCCTGGCAGATGAGGCTCCTCCCTCATTGGAGACATGCTAGTGGTCTCCAGTGATTCTAGTCGAGGAGTAATTATAATATTAATAAAAAGGATGCCCAGCGATAGGTTGGCGCCCTGTCCTGGGTGTAGCTGCCCAGTGCCACGATACTCATAGAAGATTCCTTGTTCGAATCCCAATCGGGGTGGAGTTTCCATGTCCTCCCCGTGTCCACGTGGGTTTTCTCCGGGTTCTCCGGTTTCCTCCCCCCAAAAAACAAGGATTCAAGGTAAATTTAATGCTCTAAATTGCCCCATATAGTGTGAGTGTGTTTGTAAGTAAGCGAGTGCGCCCAGTGATGGATTGGGTGGAGTTTCCATGTCCTCCCCCTGTCAGCGTGGGTTTCCTCCAGGTTCTCCGGTTTCCTCCCACAGTCCAAAAACATAGATTTAAGTACATTGAATGCTCTAAATTGCCCCTATGTGTGTGTGGGAGAGCGGGTGCGTGCCCAGCAATGAATTGGCACACTGTCCTGGTTGTATGTCTCAGCTCATTATCTTCTGCTTATTCCTCTACGAGGGTCGCGGTGGGGTTCCCCATGCCCATCCAGGAGAGAACATCTCGGAAGCTGGGCAGATACACCCAGTACAGGGTGCCAGTCCATCGCTGGGCACACACTCACACACACATAGACATACACACTCAATTTACCTTGAATCCATGTTTTTGGACTGTGGAACCCGGAGGAAACCCACGCAGACAAGAGGAGGACATGGAAACGCCACCCAGATCGGGATTCGAAACGGGAATCCCCAACGCTGAGAGGAGAACGTGCTAATCACTAAGCCACCGTGCCGCTGGGAATATGTTTGAATAAAAGTGAATTACTGAAATGAAATTCAACAAAGCAAAATAAAAAATCATAAAGAAATGTAAAAAATGGACAAAAATGATGAGAACGAAATAGTTTATAGAGTTTATAGATGATGAACTGATGACTAACTCATCTATAATCAATAATAACATCTTACATGGATTTCACCGTTCTCTGTGCCGGATGTAAAGAACGAGGACGAGGAGGTTTTTCTTCGAAGCATTAAGACCCATTTTCTACAAATAATTAGAACGTTGAACGGCGGTAATCACCTGTCGAATGGCACTCATTTGCGCGGCCTCACTGCACCCATGTGCAATATTACCAATCATAATACTCTGCTAACTGCCTTTTAAACAATTAGCTTCAAGCTATGCCATGCAATTTGGGAGCTTATCCCGGCACATGGTATTCGAGAAATACAGCCGATGGATTCGAATAAACTCACTGGCCACGTCATACCGAGAACCTGCGCAAATTACACAGTTATTACCATGGCAACAGCACGCTGGGGTTTCCCGGAACAACAGCCATGAGAAGGTTCTACAAACTCTGAATGTAAAACACGCAAAAGGTACGCAGCTACACACCAGTACCACACATTATGACATCACAATAGCGTTCCATGTCATTGTAACGCTGCTGGCATCCTCTGATCTCTGATTGGCCCACCCAACATTATGACATCACAAGTTTTTCATGTCAATGCAATGCCACTTGCATGCTCTGATTGCCCCACCCAACATTATGACATCACAATAGTGTTCCACGTCAGTGTAATGCTGCTGGCATCCTCTGATCTCTGATTGCCCCTCCTACTATTATGACATCACAAGTTTATTATGTCAATGCCATTGGCATCTTCTGCTTGCCCCACCCAACATTATGACATCACAATAGTGTTCTATGTCAATAATACTCTGCAGGCATCCTCTGTTTGCCCCACCCACTGGACGCCCAGCTCCCCACTGTAGAAGGTGTCAGCAGGAATATGTCAGAATGAGGACCGGGTACAGGATAAAGTCAGAATAAACATTGAAAAGCAACCCGTTGATTCTACGGAAATCGGGTCGCGTCCATCGGAACCACACACGGACTGCGTTTTACTTTCTCTTTAGATTGATGGCTGTACGATAAAAAAACTCCCGACCCCGGGGTGTTATACTTCAGCAGGCCTGAAATTAGAGCAACACAAAGTCCACATACTTTTGGTTCCGCAGTGTCTCTGAAGAATAACATTGATCCTGGGAGCAGATCTGCGCGTGTCAGCGTGCTAATGCAGACGCTGCCCGTTTCATTAATCCTAATAGACGTACTCTACACACGCCTAATGTTTCCAGCAGAAATGGCTCCTGCGACGGACAAATCTGGTGACATTCACGCGCTGCCGTGGGCTAAACGCATCTAACACCCAAAATGTCAAATAAGTTGCGAGGGGAGCAGATCATTTTCTCCAGCGCTAATAACCAAATATGCAATATCTGATCTGAGGCGGGCGACGATAATAACGAAACTGTAATGGCATCAGGACAATTCACTGCCATTCTCAAGCGCACACACACACACACACACAAACACACACACACACACACACTGCCGAGCAGACTAGTTCTCCGGTCCCTGGTCGTTACCATGACAACGCTAACAGAGGGCCCAGCTTCAAAAGCAGATGTAATTTCAGTACTGCGACAGCCAGAGGGAGTGCTGGCGATGTGACGCTTCCCACTGACTGATTGCAGATGGGTCTGCAAAGGTGAAGGGGCAGACTGCTCCATCCAACTCACCCATCTCCTGGAGGGGAGGCGTTAAGGGGTAGGAGAGACGGAGAGGAGGAGAGGGGGGTGAGAGAGTTCAGTCGTGCACCTGAGTGGCTTTATTTCTCATCTTGCGATGACAGGGATCTGGAGGCGCCGTTAAATTCAGAGCGTGGAAAAGTACATCAGAGGGAACAAAAGGGGATGAGGAGCGGAGACAAAAGAAGTCGTAGGGAGTGAAGAGAAGAGACCTGACAAGGTGAATCGAGGAGGGCAGGAGAGAGAGGGGGAGACAAGGAGAGACGGGGGGGAGATGAAACGAGACAAAGGAAGACGGGCTGATGGGAGAAGAGACAAGGAGACAGGAGGTTTGGAGTTTAGACGCAAGGAGAGGAAGTGAGATGAAAGGAAAGGATATTACAGGACACGGGATAAGAGACGGAATAAGACAGAAGTCGAGACGCCAGCGGAAGACTGAACGGGGTTAGGAGGAGATGGAGTTGAGCAGAGCGAGGCAAGATGGAGAGGACCGCATAGGATCGGAGGAAAGAAAAGAGACAAGGTGAAGATAAAACAGGAGGAGAAGAAGGACACGAGGACATAAAAAAAAAGAGACGGAACAGGCAAAATAAAAGGGGAACGAGCCGGAGGAAGGGGGTTGAACGGGAGACCAAGTGAGACAGGCGAGGGACATAAAAGGAGATTAAAAAAGATCAGACAATGAAAAACAAGGAGAAGAAACATTCATTCATTCATCATTCTCCGCTTATTGCTCCACTAGGGTCACGGTGGGGTTCCCCATGCCCAACCAGTGGAGAACGTCTTGGACGCCAATCCATCGCTGGGTACACACTCACATCCACACAAACACACACTATACGGGACAATTTAGAGCATTCAATTGACATTGAAGCCATGTGGGTGGAAACCAGAGAACCTGGAGGAAACCCACACAGACACAGGGAGGACATGGAAACTCCACCCAGATCGGGATTCGAAGCGTAAATCCCCAGCGCTGAGAGGCAAATGTGCTAACCACTAAGCCACCGTGCCGAAATGAGGAACAAGTAGAAAGGACGGAAACCGAGACGTTGTGAGGGAGAAGAAAAGTAAAAAAGGATCAGAGGTGGAAATAAAGACAAAATAAAGGCGGAGAATCAAAGGCTCCACAAATCTCCAAGTTTAGACGTCAGAGTCCAGTCAGGTTCATATTGACCACACCCGGCCAACGACGCCCTCATAGCCAGAGGGAGAGACGTGCCAGGATAGAAAAAGGCATTCCCCAAACTGTTGAAAGCACATGGTTGTCTGCAGCAATGAGACTTATATTTGTCCCTATATGTGTCCCAGTATAGTAAGACAAATCCCAGTACTTCTGTCCATATAGTTATGCAATAATACAAGGAAGACCCAGTACCCACCCTTGTGGAACTGTGGGAATTTCGAGGGTCCTCGAGGTGCAACAAAATGATGTTGCTCCGGTGATGATGGAGGACACGGGGCCACGAGAAATCGCACAGACGGAAAGAAATAATAGAAAGAAAATAATCAGAAATCGGATAAAAGCATCTGGGAGGAAAGGAGAAAAGAGGAGACGAAATGAGACGGGAATGATAAAAGCGGCGCGCAGGGTGAGGAGGACAAAGAGGAGCCAGAGGACGGAGCTTCTGCAAATGGAAACGCATTAAGTCCACCCGTTTCCTCCTGCTCTCCCCCTGATGCATTAGTTAATTAAGATGGCAGATTGGTTAGGGCACGCACCCCCCCCACCCCACCTCTCACAATAACACACCTGAATCTATCCCTGCTTCCTGTCCCGTCTTTCTTCTTCATTGAATTGTTCATTATGAAAAGAGAGTAAAACCAGGAACCTGGAGCATCGTCACCAAACGGAACCTACTGGTCAAACGGTACAGATTATCTGGAATATTCTATTTTTGTCACCTTCAAATAACCCAAACCCAGAAACACAGTCTTCACCACTAATTGTCTTAATGAACACGTGATTAAAGAGGACGCTCAAGAAGTCCCCCTTGGTCGTCCCAAGGTTCCTTCCTTGCCCCAGTCGTGCTCAGCGTGCTCTTTGTAAAGCTGCTTTGTGACAACGCACTGTTCTTAGTGTCCAACACTCAGGGGGTGGGTTTCTCACCAAGCCTTGGTCCTCACAAGCTTCCTTTCATGGAAACAAACAAATATCATGAGTTAAGAAACCTGATGCTCATCATTCTCAAACCCAGAGCCGCATTCCTGTAGAGGAGTGGAGTAAAACGGAGTTGAGAGGTGGGATGGATCCATTTTTAGCTTCGGGCATCAGAAAGAATCAGTGTTTCCAATTTGATCCGGAGGCTACGGGGAGCCGGTGCATGTGGGAGAACCGTGGTTACTTGTAGATTCGACGTTCCGCAGCACTCTGGATCAGTCAGAGAGCTTTGAACGATTGCTTGAAAAGACCCGCATGAAGACAGATGTCCATTTTTTATACGACAAGAGGCTGCAGCTTAGTCTCCTCTGAGGGAAGAACGGATCCGTCTGGAGTTGTGGAGGAACGATCAGACGAAAGAACGTCGAGTTCTTCCATCACGGCTCCGAGAGTATAATCAGAAGGTCTCTTAGGGAGATGGCAGGATCTCGTTTGGTCGAAATGTCTAATGGATTGATTCAACTGGGTTCAGAATTCAGAAGAGCTTCTGTGAGATCAGACGCCGACGTTGGACCGGAGAGCCTGGCTCACAATCGCCATGCTAATTCATCCCAAAAGTATTTGATGGGGTTAAAAGAAGAGCTCTTTGGTGCTTTCCCATGCCGATGCAGTATAAACACTCAGGACTGGGCGCGAATCCATCACTGGGCACACTGTATGGGGGCAATTTGGATAGGGACCATTTAGATGGGGCAAATAGGGCTAATTCATGTTTTTGGACTGTGGGAGGAAACTGGAGAACACAGAGAAAACTCACGTGGACATGGGGGGAACATGGAAATTTACACAGATCTTACCCAGATTGGGATTTGAACCTGGATCCCCTGCACTAAGGAGTGGATTTGCTAGCCGCTATGCTACCACGCCAAACTACAAAGATGAATACAGAACTGAAAACAGGCCACTGTATTTTGGGCATAGTAAAAGTTAGGGAAGGCCCTCAGGATAAAGAGAGTAAGACACCCAGAGCCTGTGACTGCTGGGAAATATAAACAGACTTATGTACACAGTAGCCTCGGGTTCCATCTCCTTCACCCAGGATGCTCACCTCCCTCCGTCACTGATCTCATGGGGACTAAGTTTCCTGATTTATTAAAGCAGGTGTTAATGCAGTTTAACTCTATAAATACATCCAACCTGGATCCGGGACACACAGCATACCCTCCTCCCACAGAGATCAGAACAGATCCCAGATCATCTACTAAAAACAGTCGACTCCATCAGGTTCTGTAAAAAATCTGTTTATAACCTGAAACTCTTCTATCTGTTGGAGAAGTTATACTAACGATTAAGGTGGAGGAGTTAGCCTAACGAGTAAGGGGGAGGAGTTAGCCTAACGAGTAAGGTGGAGGAGTTAGCCTAACGAGTAAGGTGGAGGAGTTAGCCTAATGAGTAAGGTGGAGGAGCTAGGCTAATGAGTAAGGTGGAGGAGTTAGCCTAACGAGTAAGGGGGAGGAGTTAGCCTAACGAGTAAGGGGGAGGAGTTAGCCTAACGAGTAAGGTGGAGGAGTTAGGCTAATGAGTAAGGTGGAGGAGTTAGCCTAACGATTAATGTGGATATGCTAGTCTAAATTTAATGAACATGATAAAGGTGTAAACATAATAATCCAGATGGATGAGCTAATCTACTAATCCATTCCCATGACAGTCCGTGGTCTCCACAGTCTGACACCACCATGTTCATGTACCACAGAACGTGATGGAGGTGGTTTTTCTAAAACCCAAGAACGCAGATGGATTTGATAGATCTTGAGGCATGAGACAAAAACCAGACGTTCCGTCTGAGGAAACCTGGGGGAAATGTCCACAGATTAGGATCCAGTTCCCGTGTTCTGGAGTTGGAGCAATAATCCCATAAGAAAAGAAGCCTGGGGCAGCGTGGGATTAAAGCATCCACATTCAAATAAATCTGGGGGTTTTGGTGATTCGTCGGAGGAACTGACATCAATGCAATCGCTCATTTACCCAAAAAAAGCCTTTCATGATCACGGCTCTCAGAGACGGAGCCGGGTTCAGTGAGAAAGCGCGAGAGCGCTGAAGTACATGATGAAAAAACGGAGGGAAAGCGGTAAGAAACCGGTTCTGTTCACAAAAAAAAAAGAAACAAAGTGGGACAAATTTTAAAAAGGTGAGAGTCTGACTCGGTGCTCCGCTCTTTTCTTTCACCGTTTAAAAAGCCGGCCATTGAAGCTCAGTCTAATTAAACCTAATTACACAGTCCGGCTGAAACCGGCTCACCATGTCCCCCATGTACACCCCATCACACCAAACGGCCTTAATTACTCCACCAGTCCGGCTTCCTAATGACGTCGGATAGACTGGGTTACTGCTGGAGGAGGAGGAGCTTAGTTGGTTCATTACCAAATTTTAATCCGCTGAATATGAGGGATTATAATAGTTGTGCTAAACAAAGTTCACGTGGAATTATGTTGGTTGTGGCAACTGCTATTTATGAGTCAGCATTTATTGAGGGATTATCTTAGTTGTGACAACCACTCTTCATGAGGGATTATTTTAGTTGTGGCAACTGTTATTTAGGAGGGATTATGTTAGTTGTGGAAACCGCTTTATATGAGTCAGATTTTATTAATAAGGGATTATCTACATTGGGGCAACCACTGTTTATTAGGGGTTATCTTAGTCATAACAACTGTTTTTTATGAAGAATTATAATAGTAGTGGACTCTGCTATTTACGAGGGATTAAAGTAGTTTTGGCAACCACTCTTCATTTACATTTACATTTAGTTATTTATCAGACGCTTTTATTCAAAGCGACTAACAAATAGAATAGAATCAGAACACAGGGTTGATACAGGACCCTGGAGCAATGAGGGTTAAGGGTCTTGCTCAAGGACCCACATTGGTAACTTCAGTGGACCTGGGATTTGAACCCACAACCCTCTGATTGACAGTCCAACACCCTAACCACTGAGCTACCACTCCCCTCATGAGGGATTATTTTAGTTGTGGCAACTGTTATTTAGGAGGGATTATAATAGTAGTTGAAACTGCGTTTTATGAGTCAGACTCTATTAATGAGGGATTATCCAAATTCTGGTAATCATTGTTTATAAGGGATTAAGTTGTGACAACTGTTGTTTATGAGGGATTTTAGTAGTTGTGGCAACCACTGTTTATTAGGGATTATTTTAGTCCTGACAATTTTTGTTTATGAGGGATTATGATAGCAGTGGAAACCGATATTTACGAGGGATTAAAGTAGTTGTGGCAACCACTCTTTATGAGGGATTATTCAAATTGTAGTAATCATTGTTAATGAGGGATTATCTGAGTTGTGACAACTGTTGTATAAAAGGGATTATAATAGTTGTGGCAACCGCTATTTATGAAAGATTAACAAAATTGTGACAACTGTTGTTTATGAGGGATTATGATAGTAGTGGAAACCGATATTTACAAGGGATTAAAGTAGTTGTGGCAACCACTCTATTAGGGATTATTTTAGTTGTGGCAACAGCTATTTATGAGGGATTAAAGTAGTTGTGGCAACCACTGTTTATAAGAAATTATAGTATCTGTGGCAACCATGTCTTTTCAACCTTCTTCACGGAGAAGATTGAAAATATCAGTAAACTCTGTCACCCTCCCCAAACCCTCAACCCGTTATCTAACACATCCAACCATCCAATCTTCTCCTCCTTCTCCCCGGTCTCAGAATCAGATGTCAGCAAGACTCTCCTTGCCAGCAGACCCACAACTTGTCCCCTTGATTCCATCCC
>JAOUQT010000002.1:16079349-16085377 GCA_025769995.1 Xyliphius kryptos | reverse complement strand
GGCAGCACTGCACCAGAACGGGTGTGTGTGTGTGTGTGTGTGTGTGTGTGTCTGTGTGTGTGGATGCACGAGGAGAAACGGGCCGCCTCATGGCGCATCGCCAGGAGACACGCGGCTGCAGCGTGAAGGGCGGCCGGTTCTGCGCCTGCTCCGTTTTATTACATGAGAGTTGGATCAGGGTTTAGTCGGTCGTTTAATATTGCATCTTATCAACACACACAGACACACAGACACAGACACACACACACACACACACACACATGCCCGCAGCCTGTCACGAGTCCACCTTGCTGTGTGTAAGTGCATCCGATTGATCCGAAGCCTTTTAATTTCAGGCTTGGCTAAATAACAGCATTTGAATTGATCAGTGAGCGAGGGCGAGCTGCAGACTGCAGGGGGAGACACGAGGAGACGGGGAGGAGCGAGACAGGATCGAGTCCCGTGCTCGTGAAAACACCGCCGTACATCACTGTGGATGTGAGACGCGTCGGCCGCGGGCGCGATTCAATTCTAAATTCTGACGCTGAAACTGCTCGCCGTCCTCCACCTTCACCTCCTCCCTCACCACGTCCAAAAAAAAGCTCCTCTTTGTCCTGTCTCTCCTCCTCATGCCTGGTGGCTCCACCCTCAGCATCAGTCTCTCTCTCCTCTGTATACGTCCATACCACTCTACCATACCTCCTCACTCTAATGGACTCATCTTCATCTCTGTCACCGTCAGCTCCGTCTTCTGTCCTCCATCCTCCAACATCACTCTCTCACTGCTGTCTTGTTAACTCATCCTTTCCCTCAGATTATCAGATTACAGTTGCCACAACTATTATAATCCTTCATAAACAACAGTTGCCACAACTATTATAACCCCTTATAAACAATGGTTGTCACAGCTTCTATAATTCCTCATAATCAATGATTGTCACATCTAATATAATCCATTATAAGAAACAGCAGTTTTATAATCCCTCATAAACAACAGTTGCCACAGTTTCTATAATCCCTCATAAGAAACGGCTGTTTTAACTATTATAATCCCTCATAAACAATGGTTGTCACAGTTTCTATAATCCCTCATAAGAAACAATTGTCATAACTATTATAATCTCTTATAAACAACAGTTGCCACAACTATTATAATCCCTCATAATCAACGATTGTCACATCTAATATAATCCATCATAAGAAACAGCTGTCTTAACTATTATACTCCTTCATAAACAACAGTTGCCACATCTTCCATAATCCCTCATAAAAAAACAGCTGTTTTAACTATTATAATCCCTCATAAACAAGGGTTGTCACAGTTTCTATAATCCCTCATAAGAAACAGTTGCCACAACTATTATAATCCCTCATAATCAATGCTTGTCACATCTTATATAATTCCTCATAAGGAAACGTTGTCCTAACTGTTAGAATCCCTCATAAACAATGCTTGCTACATCTTCTATAATCCCTTATCAGCAACAGTGTGTCTTTGTGATAGAACGTTAATCTGTCTGAAGTGTTTTCTGTTTTTTCTTTTTTCTCTCCATAAGTGCTGGGATAAGCCCCAGTAACCGCAAGTATTTTGTAATGAGGATGAACAGCAGTGTAAAAAAAGAATACCTTCCATAAATCTGAGCGTTAGTCATTCAGACGCCGTGTTGCGCGGATCCACCTTTAAAGCCCTGATTTTTAAAGCACTTAATGGGAGGGGGGAGGGGTTGTTTCGGTGGAAACATATTTGTCTAAAAGAAGCCCTGGTTCTTAAAAGCGTTTGGGAGAGAGAGCGGAAATAAGAAGAGAGAATGAAAGCAGAGGTCATGGTGAGTGAGAAGGCTCTCGTGAGGTTTGCGCTGGAGACTGATGTCTCTTCTTGATGCCTGTCAGTGGCTCAGCTCTTCACACAGCCGCGGTCTGCTGAAGTGTGTGAAGTGTTTCCCCCGAGAGGCTCGACTCAAACTCTGCATTTACAGCATCCACACAACCCAACGCCCAATCCCAAATTCCCTCTGATCTCAGACCTTAATGGGAAGAATTTAAATAAAGCGACAGAGTAAACATCACAATCCTACTAACGCATGTGTGCACACAGGGTTCGATTCCCAAACAGAGGAGAACGAAGGAACACAGGTTTCTGTGTGGCTGTTTGTATGTTCTCCCCTCTCTGAGCACAGGTTTACATTGTATCTGCTGCACACAATATTGTATCAGGTGCACAAAACATTGTATCTACTGCACACAAAAAGTTGTATCTTCTGCACACAACATTTTATCCCCTGCACACATTATATCTGCTGCACACAACATTGTATCTGCTGCACACAACATTGTATCTTCTGCACACATTTTATCCACTGCACACAACGTTGTATCCGCTGCACACAACGTTGTATCTGTAGCACACAACGTTGCATCCACTGCACACAACGTTGTATCTGTAGCACACAACGTTGCATCCACTGCACACAACGTTGTATCCGCTGCACACTACGTTGCATCTGCTGCACACATTGTTTCAGGTGCACACAACATTGGATCTGCAGCACACAACATTTTATTCGCTGCACACAATATAGTATCCGCTGTTCAGATTGGGTCCCCTGGTGGCCCCCCCATGGGATTTTTGTGGAATTTTTGATATTTCTATAAGTGTAGATGTCGTCCTGTACATCTCTGCCAAATTTGAAGTATGTGACGTGCGTGGAAATGTCCAATTAAAGTAGGACCCCTATTTTGGATTGGGTTTCCTGGTGGGCCCCCTGTGGGAATTTTTGATATCTCAATGAATGTAGAAACAATCCTGGACATACCTGCCAAATTTTGAAGTTTGTGGGATGTGTGGAAGTGACCAATTAGAGTAGGGCCCATATTTTGGATTTTTGGGAAGTTTTGATATGTCTATGACTGTACAGATAATCCTATAGATCTCTGCCAAATTTGATTTTGTGAGGTGAGTGGAAGTGTCCAATTTAATCAGGGCCCGTGTTTCAGATTGGGTCCCATATTGGGCCCCCGGTGGGATTTTAAAAGTGAAAACTGCTTAGTTGTCCCAAGTGCATTGTGGGGAATGACGGTGTTTCAATCTTTTAGGTAGTCAGGAAGTGGGAGAACATGTGATGAGTCAGTCGGTCAGTGAGTGAGTGAGTGAGTGAGTGAGTGAGTGAGGGCTTTGGCGCTTATAGATGTATATTTATCTAAAACTCTTTCTCTTGTGGTTCTGTCTCACTTGGTTGGGTCTGGCATCCGGCGTCTCATAACAATTGGCAGCTAAATGTAAAATGAACGTGTCATTGATTTGCATTTTCTTTGTTAAAAAGGCCAAAGCGTCATTAACAACGGCCTTTTTGAAGAAGCTTTTAGAATATTGGAGACAGAAAACACATTTTGATTTTCCTAATGACTCAGAATGGACAGGTTGGCAATTACAGGGATTAAAACGAGCAACACGTGAGCGCACACGAGCAATAAGTAGGGGAATAATTAGCGGGATGAGTGATGGGCCACTCAGAATAAAAAAAAAAAGCCTCCATTTAGATATAATGCATTTAATCTAAAGTCTGGAGTTAAATAAAGTCTGTTTTTTGTTTTTTTTTTATCTCAAACTTGAAACCTTCTTGTGAATCACCTTATTAATGTCACTAAAGAGGCTTCGACATTAAAGCGTCTCGGAGAGGAATTAAAAAACACGCGTTAAAATGTGGGGAATCACGGCCGCCTGGCTTCCTTCACAAAAAAACGGTCGAGCGAAACGGCCGTCGCGACTGAACGGCGATGAATCAGCGGCGCGCAGGAATTGTTCAAGGAGAAAACGATTGTAGTTTCCAGGCTTCTCTTGTCGCGCTTCAGTTTGTGGATGTGTTGAGATGAAGGTAGCGAAGAATCCGTTTTAGCTGTCAGTCTTCCGATCAGAGGCGTTTGTGGGCACAGGGAGAACACCCAGATTGGGATTCGAACCAGAAGAGGCGAACGTGCCAATCACTAAGCCACCGTGCCGCCCCAAATAGTTCTTATTGTTATAATCGTTACAATTATGCATTCCAAAATGCCAAAACATTTTGCTAAAAAAGTCAAAAGACTGAAAAAGGTGGTAAGGGGTGATGGACAATCAATCTGAAGGTTGTGGGTTCTAATCCCAAATTTAAGTTCTTTGAGCCAGACCCTTATCCCTAACTGCTCCAGGGTACTGATTCAAAAACCTGAATGTTCTGATCCGAACCTAGTAAAGATGCTTGTAAGTAAAAATAATCCCTAAAACATTTTTTAAAATAGTTTATGACTTATACAAATAAAAAGAGAGAGAGAAAGCAGTTCCCACAAACACACTCCACAATCTTGTTGAAAGCCTTCCCAGGAGATTGGAAGTAGTTATGTAATAGGTCTCATGTGGCCGTCCCAGTACTTTCATCCGTGTGGTGTGTATTTTACTACGTTAGATTCCAATAAACCATCTTTTCTGGGTTTCATCTTGTTTGTGATGCACTTTATATGTTTTCTTATAATTGGCTTCCATTCCTCACGGACGAACCGAGTGACGCCGGTGCGGAAGTCTCCTCCACGCCGCCTCCTCAGTGTCATTGCTTAGTGGTAATAGGCTGGGATAGTGCGCGTTCTCCACGGGCCTCGCTCCTGCTCTGCTGCCGGTGGACACCAGGGAGCCCGAGTGCTTTTCGCAGGCTGTCTGGGCAATTTAAACCTGCCTCGGGCATGTAGATATTACTCCCCGGTGACGCGGCCGAAAATTAATGGAAATTGTTTTAGAGGGATCATTATTAACATTCTCCTTTGGATGACCTTTTCATTTAATGCGGTGGATTCCACTGTTCATGCTATCAGCCCTGTTCATGAGAGGGGGCTATATGTAGAAGGATATGTGCGCCTTATTTCCCACCGTGATGGAATTACTCAGGGTTATTTCTGTACGTGTGCAGTATGGCGTCAGCCTGAAAGGGGAAGCAATGGAGAGGAGGACGGAGGTGGGGCTGATGATGAGGAGGCTGGAGATGGGGGTTATGAAGAGGAGGATGGACGTAGGATTGATGGAGAGGAGGTTGGTGGGAGTGATAGAGAGGAGGCTGGAAGGGGGAGTAATAAAGAGTAGGCTTGAGGGAGGAGCAATGGAGAGGAGGCTGGAGGTGGGAGCGATGGAGAGGAGGCTGGAGGTAGGAGCGATGGAGAGGAGGCTGGAGGTAGGATCAATGGAGAGGAGGCTGGAGGTAGGAGCGATGGAGAGGAGGCTGGAAGAGGGAGTAATAAAGAGTAGGCTAAAGGGAGGGGCAATAGAGAGGAGGCTGGAGGTAGGAGCGATGGAGAGGAGGCTGGAGGTAGGAGAGATAGAGAGGAGGTTGAAAGGGGGAGCAAAATGGCCCCCGCGGGATGTTTGTTGGGTCCACAGCGGTCGATTCAGAATGGACCCCTCACACCTCATTATGGTCTGATCTCTGACTCTGACGCTGAGCGTACAGTGTGTGAGCAGAGTCATATTCAGCAGGTGAGAGCCTCACGCCCGTCTCACTTATCCCGTCATAATACACGACGCAGTCGTTGGACCGCGACGGCGAGCGGATAAGCTGATAGCTATTAAGAAACTAATGGACTCCGGTACGCTGAGAAAAACCATTTCAATTGAAACGCCATTCAAACGGCGGCGGAAACCATTTCAATAGAACAGCCCCCGCTTATGTAATTGAGCGCTTCTCTTAAAGCCGCCCGAGGGAATCGCCGATTAGGAACGAGAGGTGCTGGAGGAGACCCGAGTGGAGCACCGCGGGCCGTGTGTTGTCTTTGTCGTGCTTTCCTGGTTGCTGGAACTTTAAAGACCTTAAAGTCCGTTTTAATTGAATTATCTTTAAAGACTCAGCACCAACTTTAATAAAATACATACAGCAGAATTTAAGTTCCTGACTTTTGATTATCAAACAAATTTTAACTTAAAAGATTTAAATTTAGACTTCGAAGTTTGTATAAACGTCATACATGGCGTAGACGGTGGACAACAAGCCAAGAAGTAAAAGCAGATAAACTGAATGTGACAAAAAGGGGTGTGGTT
>JAOUQT010000002.1:16071849-16074349 GCA_025769995.1 Xyliphius kryptos | reverse complement strand
TGTCTGTTGGTACGGTGGTGGAGGTTGGCGTGCGGGAGGAGGTAAGGGGTGGAGGGGTCTGCTATGGAAAGGACACACGTCTTTATGGCTTTCCAGGGAGCAGCCTGTCCATGTCAGGGGTGTAATGAAGCAGAACGGGGCCCAAGGACACTACCATGTGTGCATACTTCTAAACAAAGCGTCGCTCCTCTCCCGTTCCTCCTTCACGCCCATCTCTCTTTTCGGCAGGTCTCCCGTCGGCCAAATTGCTCTCTGCGTCTCCTGGCTCCACCTGCAATCTCGGTGCCTCCAGCATTCAGAAAATAGCAGCCTGCAACCCGAATGCATCGCACCACTGGTCGTTCAGACAGCCTCTGTCATTTAGTGTAACGCAGGACAATAAGTCTGATCCCCCCCCCCCACAACCGTCTCTAGGGGCCATGAGATAACATGTTCCGTGAAAGGAGATGCGCACTGGTAAGTAACCAAGCAAGGGCGCAATTGCTCAGTCTGCCGGAGCTTCGGCCGGAGGAGACAAAAGGAGGTTTTTAGCCGGGAATGAAAGTGAGCAGGAGCGGCTTAATGGGGCCAGGCCCCGGGCACCCGAGAGAGTCAGGGCAAGTCTGAGCGCCTGAGAGGATTACACCGCAATGAATTTACAGAATTGGCCCAGTGAGCCTTCTCGTCCTGGATGGGATTTGCCTCTGGATGTCAGCGCGGCTGATGCGTCCACACAGAGGCGTACAGAGTGAATACGGGGAGGCAGTCAAGCAATTTACAGGACTGTGCCCTCCGCAAATAGGCTGAATGGCAAAGCCGAAATAGCGGAGAACATGAAGGATGCTCTTCGGAGGCAGAAGGGAGATTTGGTACACCAGAAGAGCCGTGTCCTATTTACCCCGGTGCGGCTCTGCCTCACTCTCTCACCCCGAGAGACAATCAAATCCCTCTGTCAGAGTTATTTAACAGGGACTTGACAGCAGACCATCTCATGGCTAACCTTCGGGTGACTGGCGAGGGGGAACCTGCAAAACTTTAGCAATAAAACCCATTAGCGTTGTTTATCCCAGAAATTCCAAGTTTAAAAACGGCAATGCGAAGATTCCCTTCCTTGGAATGTCAATGAAAGCAGCAGTATGTACTTTTTTGATGACCTATGGCTACGTGGAGGAGCAACATGGTTTGAGGGCTGGAGGGGGCGCCGCATAGCGCAGCCACTTTTCTGTCAGAGAGCAAAATACAGAGGGCCATCTGTGTTATTCTGAGAAGGAGGGAAGGAAAAGGGCTCCCCTAGTGTCTGTGCAAGGTCGATGCAGCAGCATCAGGACCGGATCGGTGGCCCGACAATTAAAAACCTTGTCTGCCGCATCCTCTGGCGCTCTTCTGGAGGATATCTGTTTGTGCAGGTGCAGAATTATTAGGCAACTTAATTAAAACCAAATATACACCCATCTCACATGTTTATTCTCACCAGGTAAAACAATATAACACAACATTTACAAATATACAGTTCTGACAAACAAATTATTGATCAATAGCGCCCCCTTTCTCTACGATGATGCTCAAAAGCCTTCCATCCATATATTCTGTCAGGTGCTTGGTCTGGTTACCATTAACCTTGCGTGCAGCTGCCTTCACCGCCTTTCAGACCCTGTTCAAAGTGGTGTAATGTTCTCCCTCCCTCTAGATCTCACATTTAATGAGGGACCACAGGTTCTCTATGGGGTTCGAATCAGGTGGACAAGGGGGCCAAGTCATTATTTGTTCTTCTTTTAGATCTTTACAGACCAGTCAGGCTGTGGAGTATTTGAATGCATGTGATGGAGCATGAAGATCAGGTTTTTCGTGAACGATACCGACCTGTACCACTGCTTGAAGAAGGTATCTTCCAGAAACTGGCAGTAGGTCTGGGAGTTAAGCTTCACTCCATCCTCAACCCGGTCCCACATGTTCATCTTTGATGATACCAGCACCCCACCTCCACCTTGCTGGTGTCTGAGTCGGAGTCGAGCTCTCCGTTCTTTACTGATCCAGCCTCGGGTCTCTCCATGGGTCCATCAAAAGTTAATCTCATTTCATCAGTCCATAAAACCCTTCTCGGCCCAGTCTTGATGTTTTATCTTATGTTTCTTGTTCAAACGTGGTCGTTTTTCAGCCTTCCTTACCAGCCATGTCCCTGAGTATCGTGCACCTTGTGCTTTTTGATACTCCAGTAACGTTACAGCTCTGAAATCTGGAACAACTGGTGGCTAATGGCATCTTGGCAGCTTCATGCTTGGTTTTCCTCAATTCATGGGCAGTTATCGTGCATCTTATTTTCCCAACATTTTTTAAATTTTTCATGGGGAGAGAGATTGTTGGACCCTTTAGGATCCCGGAAGGGGTACAGACGACTTCCATAATGTGTGTGGAGTTCCTCAAACAGCACTTCCTGTCATGGTTCCAGAAGAAGAAGCGTGCATTCCGCAGCAAGATGATGTTCATGCTGATAATGCAGCGTCTCATGCTGCAAAGAACACAT
>JAOUQT010000002.1:16022737-16034422 GCA_025769995.1 Xyliphius kryptos | reverse complement strand
CGCCTCATGCTACCTCTATGGTGAGAGAACTGACCAAATGCAAAAGTGACCAAAACATCGTATGCTATCGACATATTTATTTCATATATTAAATTGGCACAAACCTCACTCTATAATAAGAGGTTTATTTTAAATATATAAACTTCAAAGCCATCACTCTGAAACAATTGCGTTTCAACTTTCACATTGTTATATGTTGATAGTAGGGAATTTTAAGCTTAACCAACACGGCACACAAAATAAATCCTAACATAAATCATGGTTATGGTCAAGAGGAGCTGTGGTGGGCGTTCCTTATTGTCATTTCTGGAAGGTGGCAACCCTGGCACCTGAAGCTTATTGTTTTCAGACTGAAGGGTTGTGGGACCAGTGTTTTTTTACTGCATTCCCTTTATTTACCTTTTTAATTCATATTTTAGCAGATGTAGAGATCTAAAAACATCTGGTAACATGAACAGACTTACAGTGCAACAAAGAAATGACGTCTGCCAGCGTGACGTCATCTTAATGTGATGCTATAACGTTGGATTAAAGATCATATACTGACCTCTGCAGGATCAACCGAGAAATATTTTTCCCTTTGCATTTTATTATACTGGAACGTTACCTTAATAGGTGAGAAAATGACTTTTATTATATAATAAATAACTTCTTCAAGGTAAAATTTGAGATTTTATTATTTTAATTATTAAGTTATACTATCAAATAAAATTACATCATAAAAATAAATACATAATTACTCACTTTTTTATATTAACTAAATTACAAGTGATATTTGTAGTGTGTGTGTGTGTGTATTTATCCAGCCATTATCTTCTGCTTAATCCAATACTAGGGCTGCGGGGGAAGTTCCCATGGATGGAAGTTATAACGGTTGGCAGATAAACCCAGGGGCAATTTGATAGGGGCAATTTAGAACAGTCAAATCATCCAGAAAAGGGCGCCAATCCATCACTGGGCACACACTTAGTCACACACAAATAATCACTATATAGGGGCAATTTGAAGCAGCCAATTCACCTTGAATCCATGTTTTTGGACTGTGGGAGGAAACCAGAGAACCCGGAGGAAACCCACAAGGACACGGGGAGAACATAAAAACTTCTTTCCGATTAGGATACGAACCTGGATCCCCAGTGCTGAGAGGTAGACGTGTTAACCACGAATCCACGTGCCGCCCGCATATGGATTTACAGTACAGGCCAAAAGTTTGGACACACCCCCTTCTTGCATTATTGTTGATTTTCTCCTCTTATCAAATATATGGACTTTGTCGTTTAACAATTACAGACTGTAGTCCTTGTGTTTTCTTGTTTTTGTTAGTCCCCTGATGGTTGTTAGTCTCTGTTGGTCAGGAGAATCACAGAACAGGTAGAATTTGGTCGGTGGATTGTTATTGTTTGTCAGTTCTGCTGTGACACTGATGCGCTGAGGGGGTTTTAGTGCAGAAGTGCTGCTGTAGTTTCATTTCTCCACCTCACTGACACTGCTGGGATAGGAATAATATTCACCAAATAATACCTGCTCTGTGGTGCTACTATTGGGGTCCTGACCATTAGAACAGAGCATGCACTGTAGTCCACAAACAGATGGACTACAGTTTGTGAATGTAGAACTACAAAGTCCATCTTTATAGTAAGTGGAACTAATGACATGGCCAATAAGTGGAGCAAAGGGGCGTGTCCAAACTTTTGGCCTGTACTGAGTATATAAACAAAATTATTGGGACAGATTACACCTACAGGGGATTTATTGACTTAGAGCTCCACTCATTTGGAAAGACTTCAGTCTGAAAGAATTCAGAATCATCCAGTATACGCTTTTGTGAACTCAGACACTGATGTTGTAACGGGGTGCCTGCTTCACAATCTGGGTTCATCCCAAATGCCCTTGCTGACACAACCGACACCCGCTACAAAGACTATTAGGCAGCAGATTTAATGGAAACACCATCCAGATCGGGATTCAAACCAGGAATCCCCGGTGCTGTGAGGAGAACATGCCAATCACTGAGCCATCGTGCCGCCCAAAGACGAATTAAGCTTACAAACTTCATAAACATCATCAAAAATCAAATCTTTTACCTACAAATGTGTTGCTTTGACTTTTATATCACATACTTAGATGTAAATACATGTCCCTGTTTTTAGTTGTTGCAGTGATGAGCGAACTTATTGCAGGGGCCCTCATGACTCCACCTTCTGGTACAGTTACAGTTACAGTGGATGCTGTCATGTCTTTTTTTTTATAAATGTAGAGGTGCTACAGACGGATGTGGGTGCCTGTTTCGTCACAGTGAATCGACGATGCACCTGCTCAATTTCTTGGTACGCACAGAAATAGCAACATTCAGTTTAGATGGAATGGCTGCTGAAACACCTGATAAAAAATATTTAGTTTCGATTAGAAACGTTGATAAGGTGACAAGGGAGGGGGTGATGGGGTGAGAGGGAAAGCAAGATTTTGTTTTTGTTTAATGCTTTAGCACCGTGGGGACAGGGGGCCACGATGATATATTTCCATAGAGCCGCCGTACAAAAACCTCCTGCTATTTACTGTCAGTGAGGCGAGACAGGAGATGCAAGAAATGCCATTCAAATTAGATGAATATGCCCCTTTTTTGTTAAAAGTGCTGCACTGCTGTGTATTAATACACTTTTTACAACATTTTGGTGTTTTTACGTCATGGAAACGCCAATTTCTGGACCCACTTCTAAATGGGATTTATCAAAACTAAACGGATAATTTAACTGTTTTTAATCCAATCATTTCTAATATGGATTTTACTCTCAATGTGGAACGTTTGCCATTTTTCTAGTGGAATACAATCACAATTTGGAGTATATTTTGGACCACTGTTTAACATTGTGACACCGGCGCTCAAGCCTATTTTGGAACTGGAACAAAAATAACCGTTTTAGGTAAGTGAACCAGATTTTCATTCTAAACCTGAAAACTGAAGTACAGACGCATTTCAATGGATTTCAGTCTAATGTTTAATTTACCTTAAAATTAGCCAGGAGTTCCCCAAAATAAAGCTCTTCCATTAAACCCGACTATTATACTCTTTAAATCATGTCCTGCTGATGAGACCTTGGCTAGATGTGGGAAATTAGTTCATACACGTGTACTGTGCCAATGCCGCTCAAGCATTCTTTGGCCCTGGAACCAAACTAACAGTTTTGGGTAAGAAGTCCATACATTTATTTCTCTATTAATGAAAAACCTCTATAAATTAAATGTAAAAGTAGAAACAGTCCGAACAAATGCATCATACAGCTGAGGTTTGTTTAAGACGTTGGAAATTCGTTCACATTGTCTTACTGTGACCTCCGGATTGCAAGCATACTTTGGAGATGGAACTAAACTCACAGTTTTAGGTAAGAAGTCCATAGATTTATATCTGTACCAATGGAAAACCTTTGTAAACTTAAAGTTTTAATGTTAAATTAGCAACAGAACAGGCAAATTGCACCAAATTTGGTTAAAACATTGGAAATTTGTTCACATTGTCATACTGTGACCATGGGAACGCAAGCATACTTCGGAGATGGAACTAAACTCACAGTTTTAGGTAAGAAGTCCATAGATTTATATCTGTACTAATGGAAAACCTTTGTAACTTTAATGTTTTAATGTTAAAGTAGCAACAGTACAGGCAAATTGCACCAAATTTGGTTTAAACATTGGAAATTTGTTCACATTGTCATACTGTGAACACGGGAACCCAAGCGTACTTCGGAGATGGAACTAAACTCACAGTTCTAGGTAAGAAAGTTACACGCAGCTGATTTCAATCGCTTAAACGTCATTAAAAAGCCTTTTTTTATTTCAAATATACCTTCTTAAGCATTAACATTATTATGGGTGGCTAAATTCCAAAATTGGGAAATTTGCTCATGTGATCAGACTGTGCCAGGGCTTTCAAGCACACTTTGGAGATGGAACAAAACTTACAGTTTTAGGTAAGAATTATTTATTAAAAAGAATAAATGAACTTATATTGATGTTAAAGAAGTTCTGGATTGAGAGAGTGACTACAAGTAGTTCCAAAGTCGATGTCTATATATAGTCTGAAGAATAATCTCAATGATGTCAATGTCATGACGTCAACTCAAGCTGCTTGAACATTTAAAATGTTTATATTGTGAGTGAAACCGTAATCTAACTGCTTTAAAACTCGCCAATGACGACAGACCTCAGCCAAAATGGAGAAATTTGTTCATGTTAACTTACTGTGACAGCGGTTATGAAGCTTACTTTGGAAATGGAACGAAACTGACAGTCCTGGGTAAGAAAGTTTTGTTCATGAAATTGTCATTCGCTTTAAATTCGTTTCAAATTTAAAGTAACTAAAATGTTTAAATTTCTTTAAATTAGAAGTGGATCCTTTCAATCTAAACTAGTCAAGTTGTGTAAATACAACCAGTTCATATTTAGTCAAAGTGCGAAGTAAAGATTTGCTAAGAGACGAAACGTTTTGAATCTTCTCCTGGAAGAAATTTGTACCTCTGTCATTAAGTTATCTTAGACGAAATTAGTAAACCCACTCAGGCTGTGAGCGGTTATGGATCACAGGCTTACTTTGGAGATGGAACAAAACTGACAGTTTTAGGTAAGAAAATTGAACTCATGAATGTAGTTTCTGTTATAAGAAACTAAAATGTTTGAGTTTGTGTTAGTTCATGCCAGAGTTGCAAATCCCTTAATCCAAGCTGGTAGAATTTCAAATGTAAAATCAGGTCATATTTAGCCAGAATGCTTAAATATATCCTCAAACTAGAAGTTTTGAATCTTCTGTAAGTAAACTTTACCTCAGTGATGGAGTTAGCATAAGACACATTGGTATAATTTGTTAAGACAGTCAGGCTGTGAGCAATTATAACCAAGCTTACTTTGGAGATGGAACAAAACTTACAGTTTTAGGTAAGAAAGTTTTGGTTTTCTAAAATTGTCACTTGCTTGAAGTTCTTTCCAAAGAATGTGTGTCATTTTTGTTTTTGTTTGAGTTTGTGTTAGTTCATGCCAGAGTAGCAAGTCATCCTGATCCAAGTCTGTAAAGCTTAATATATAAAGTCAGGTTATATTTATCCAGTGTGCTTAAAGATTCCCTTGAACAAAAGGTTTTAAATCTGCTTTGTAAGCAGATTTTACCTCAGAAATGGAGTTAGCATTAGAAACAATGGTATAATTTGTAAGCACAGTCAGGCTGTGAGTAATTATGGATCACAAGCTTACTTCGGAGATGGAACAAAACTGACAGTCTTAGGTAAGAAAGTTCAACTCATGAAATTGTTACTTGAAGTTCTTCCCAAATGATTTTTGTCATTTTTGTTATAAGAATCTAAAATGTTTGAGGTTGTGTTAATTAACTCCAGATTAGCAGGTCCTTCAGATCCAAGCTGGACAAGTTTTAAATATAAAATCAGGTTAAGCCAGTGTGCTTAAACATATCCTCAAACCAGAAGTTTTGAGTCTTCTGTAAGAAAATTTTACCTCAGTGATGGAGTTAGCATAAGACACATTGGTATAATTTGTAAACCCAGTCAGGCTGTGAGCGGTTATAACCAAGCTTACTTTGGAGATGGAACAAAACTTACAGTTTTAGGTAAGAAAGTTTAGGTTTTTTGAAATTGTCACTTGCTTGAAGTTCTTTCCAAATAATGTGTGTCATTTTGGTTATAAGAATCTAAAATGTTTGAGTTTGTGTTAAATACAGAACAGCACGTCCTTCAGATCCAAGCTGGTCAAGTTTTATATGTAAAATCAGGTCATATTTAACCAGGATGCTTAAATATATCCTCAAACTAAAAGTTTTGAATCTTTTGTAAGAGAATTTTAACTCAGTGATGGTATATGTTTGAGTTTGTGTCAGTTAATTCTAGAGTAGCGAATCCTTATGATCCAAGCTGATCAAGTTTTAAATATAATATCAGGTTATATTGACCAAATGTGCTTAAACAATTACAAAAGTCATGAGTTTGAGATAGCCACACCACTTGGAATGAAACAAATTGAAAGACACAGTCAGGTTGTGAGCAGTTATGAACAAGCTTACTTTGGAGATGGAACAAAACTAACAGTTCTAGGTAAGAACGTTAAGGTTTCATAAAATGGTCACTTTAAATTCTATTCAATGTGTGTATGTGTGTATTTTAGATATAAGGAACTCAAATGTGTTAGTTTGTTATGAAGAAGTGAGTGTTTCTAATCTAAGTTGGTCAAGTTTAAATATAAAACCTGGTTATTTTTAACCCAAGTGCTTAAGTAAGGATTTCCTCAAACAAAATGGTCTTAAATCATTGACTTCTGTAAGAAAATTGTCCCGTAGCATTAGACACATCAGTGAAATTAGTAAACACAGTCAGGCTGTGAGCAGTTATGGACAAGCTTACTTTGGAGATGGAACAAAACTAACAGTGTTGGGTAAGAAAAGGCTTTTTTATTCAAATCAACAACAATTTACTAAAATAGATTGGAAAAGGAATTGCTCACGGAAAATAAGGCAGTAAATTAAGATACCTATTTAGAAAGAATTGACTGTGGTTCCAGTCTAAACTCACTGCATTTTTGTTATTACAATACTTTGGTAGGATTCTCTTCGTATAGGTTTAAATTCTGGCAGCCAAATGTGTTACATTCAGGTAAGTATTGGAGAGATGTGAGAAAATGGTTCATATGTAATATACTGTGAGCAATTCAGCAGCACAAGCTTACTTTGGAAATGGAACCAAACTGACAGTCTTGGGTAAGAAGTATCTATGCTGTTTTTTTTAATATGACAATATATATGTATTAAAACTTGTGGTAGGTGAAAATGAAAGCCAGTTTTAAGGAGAATTGATGGTGGTTTAGGTCTAAACGCTGTTTCCTTTATAAATTTTCTTAGTGATTACCACATTTGAGGCTGGTTTCCTTTTATAAAAGTTCCCATTTTGGCACGTAGCTCTATTAGAACACTGTAATTCAGTAAGCATCAGACAGATCTGTAAGAAGTCTTGAGACAAATGATACTGTAAGCACAAGTTGTCTTTAGAAACAGGACAAAACGGACAGTTTTAGGTAAGAATCATTTTCCTAACTATTTTTTTAGCCTAAATGTAAAGGGTCTCACTAATGAAGGGTCCACAAACCTAATGAAGAATATACTAAAATACATTCCAAATCATTAAACGGATTAACATCCAGTTGGACTTTTTGACGTGATGATCAAACGCCGTGCCAATTATCAGGCATATTTCGGCGACGGTACAAAATTGACCGTTCTTGGTAAGTATTCCGTTGTTTTCTCTACGACTTTAGACTCTGATTCAAGTCTGTGAATCACAGGTGGTAACCATTTTGGGAAAAAACACAGATAAGACGTTGTATTCATATGCGTTTAGAGTTGCTCTGCTGTAGAGACTCTTAGGTCATTTATACTGCTAGTCTTGTTGATGTGCCTACGGCAATCCAGCATATTTTGGCGGAGGCACCAAACTAACAGTTCTTGGTAAGAAACACAAATTTTCTACAGTAGTTCAGTTCCACTTTGAGTTTGGTATGTTCAGTAGAGATTGATTTGGGAGAAAACCAAAAAAAAAAAGTCATGAGAAACATGGTGGCTCTTAAATCACAGATATGATACAGCCTTGAAACTCTGTGCTCAAATACTCCAGCATATTTCGGCGATGGTACCAAACTCACGGTTCTAGGTAAGCAAAATGCTTTATGCGTTATATATCTATACCCTTTATCACATTACCTTATGATACTAAAGCCAAAGACAGGATGTAAACGTTAAAATAGTGTGAATGTTATTTAGTTCTATTAATGGTCTTATTTCCTAAATCCTTAAATCAGTTCTTATTCCCCTAAGTTTAAAATTCTGTACTGCAACAATAGTATAATTTATATTAGTTCCCAAGTGTTGATTGTTGTTCGAGTCGGTGAAGGTTTTCTCGTAGCTTAGTCTCAGTGTGACACCGATCCAGCATACTTTGGCGATGGAACCAAACTTACAGTACTAGGTAAGATTAAGCATACATTGTTCAAAGGTTTGGATTGATTCTAGTTCGTCATTCTGTTGTATGCTTTTGGATTTTAAGGCTTTAACTTGAATTTCAAATCTCAAAATAATGAATGCAAATGCCAAGCGTATGTATATAGACATGTTCAGATCATTGACAGTATGCACTTAATACTAAAAACGAATCCAAAGTAACGTTAAATATAGACATACATGCAGCACGGCACTGAGGTAACGTTAGTAGAACTTGTCCACTGTGCCTATGGCACAAGTCAAGCTTACTTCGGTGGAGGCACTAAATTGACAGTTCTTGGTAAGAAATGTATTGGTTTTATTATTAAAGGATTGAAAATGTCCTTAGAACAGTCTATATGTTAATGAACATTCAAAGCATTAATGAGTAAGTGTGGTATGTTGTACAGATATAAGTTATTTGAATTTTTATTGTTCCTTATATATTTAATATTACAGATCATTGACACAATGGGAAGAATTAGCCAAAAACAAATGGACCACTTTTTCCTGAGACTTATTCTGTTGGTTCTGTACCCCTCATGATGTTCCTTTAAGGTGAACAAAATCTGAGGAGCTTTAATAAAATGTCTATATGGTGATGATCATCCTTAATAATAAGCTTACAATTCAGTAATGTAGTACAACTCTTATGCTTCCCAACTTATAAAGATTATATATGATAACGTTCATATTCTAAGACAGATGAGTTAGCAGCAGGCAGTCAGGGCAAGCTGTTTCCTCCAGGAGGATTTACATTGTGCTGCTGGAAGCAATCCAGCTTACTTTGGTGCAGGAACAAGATTAACGGTCCTTGGTAAGAAATTCACATATGTAAAATAGTGCGTCTTGGAGTCTGTTATCTTGTGGTACTTGACTGAGCAAAGTCTATAGAGAAAATGCTAGACAGAATTATTCTTCAAGCCAAAGGGAAGTTTTTAGGTACAGGCTTGCAGGCTTTGGAGATGGCACCAAATTTACAGTTCTGGGTAAGAAACAAAAAATCTGTTCTGTATGGAGTGTATATCTCTGTAACCAGTTGAGCAAGATATTCTGTTGGTATATGATGGATATGACATCTTCGAATGATTGTCTACTAGTAAAGTCCAAAGTATGTGCCATGCATTATGGAAAACCACTTCTACACCATTGCATCGCTGGTTGGTAGTTTTTATAGTAGCCTAGTCTCAGTGTGACAACAATGATCGGCTATACTTTGGCGATGGAACCAAACTGACAGTGACGGGTAAGAAAGTTGAATAATATGTTTTTAGCAGCTTAGTTTAGAGTTTTGGAGCATGTAGAATAGAGTTCATATCATGAGAAATACACAGAAAGGGAAATGTATAGAATGGGTCCTGGTGCAGAACAGAAGTTGCTCTTTATATTAGTCGGCTGGTAAAAGCTGTGCCTCTGGTGTAAATCAAGCTTACTTTGGTGGAGGAACAAAGTTAACAGTTCTTGGTAAGAAACCTGTTCTTATTATATCTTCGTCTTTGTGCTATTGATCATAATAATGTATTCAGATCTATTTTTTATCATTATTTTCTACATGGTACAATGCAAACATGATACCAAAGTGTCTTAAAGACCTGCAACATGACAATTAGACGTTAGAAATGCATTAAAACTGGATCATGAGAGAAGTTTGTAAATCAATGGAGATGATGGCAGGGTGAGTGTTAATATTAGTAAGTGCCCATGCTGTGCCTCTGGTGGATATCAAGCTTACTTCGGTGGAGGCACCAAGTTAACTGTTCTTGGTAAGCATTTTCCTCAAAGAATAGAAATGAAATCTCTATAGTGACTATTATAGAGTTGTGTTTGTTTTCGTGGTCTGCAATGGATGTAAATAACATAGATTCATTATTGCTGTTGCCATTGTGTTGCCATGTATATTATAAAGGCGAATAAGTATAGATAGGTATATAAAACAAATGGCAGACTGAGATGCATGGCTGATTTACTAAAGCTGTAGGAACAGGAATAAGACACTTGGCGCTAATTTTATTAGTGAACTAGTGCACTGTGCCGGTGGATCATATCCAGCAATTTTCGGCGAAGGAACCAAGTTAACTGTTCTTGGTGAGTTCTCTAGTCTTGGAAGCATATTGTGTAAAACTGTTAGTAAAATGATATATCCTTGTTGTATAGTCAGATGTGGTGATGTGTAAATGTTGAAGCTCTGGTTTCATTTAGTTGAATTTAAAAAGTTTAAACATTTTATTAAGTTGAACATCTGGATCCATCTTGCATGGATCCAGATGCTAGTGAGGGTTTACTCCATCGCTTAGAATCAGTGTGAACAACTACGACCCTGCATACTTTGGGAGTGGAACCAAACTCACAGTGCTAGGTAAGAAATGTAGTGTGTGAAATACTAAAAATCTCTAAGCAGTCGTGCATTTTTTAGTAACTACAGAAGATATATTGTGTTGTTGAAAGTTGTCTGTTGCGATGGGTGTGATAATCTGAAGATTTCTTTGGATTAGACACTTACTCACAGATCAGAGCTCTACCACAACCACAAGTTTGTTGTTATAATCTTTATTAATGACTCAATCTGGAACTTGGACTGGACTTGTTCAGGCTTTTCTTTGGTGCATTAAGTTTGTTCAGTCCAAAAGTAGAAAATCCATTAAAATAGAATGTTTTATAAACTTGGAGATAATGGATGGTGTTTTCTAGAGTTGTAGAATCTGGTAGGGTTTGAATAGAACAGGCTGTTTTATTATCACCGCTGGGCAATGTGAACAACCAGCCAGCATACTTCGGTTCAGGGACCAAACTCACTGTTCTTGGTAAGATTATGCTTTTTTTTTTTGGGTTTCTTGTGCTGTTGAATCCCTTTTGTGGGCTTTTAAGATACTTTGAGAGGGCTGGTAAATATCTTTGCCAACAAAAAATATCTAAAAGTCTTGAAATTATCCTCTAAGCAGTAAAATAACAATAAATGACCTAACATGACTCGTAAAGGATGCTTTGAAACGGTGCATTGACAAGACCCTTGACTTTGGTAGCTGATTTTAATTTGTATATAAGTTTTAAAGATCTTAATTTTAAAAAAAAGGTAAAAAAAAAACATGTCTGTGAAAGTCGGTATAAAATGATACTACTAGATGTTGAACGTTGCTTGTGGTTTTCCTGCTGAGGAACTCAGCTATAACTAAAATCAGATAAATCATGCTGGAATACATAATGCAAACATTGAATGATCAAAGGTTACTACTATGTTAGTTTTTAATAAGTGCAGATTGTAGATAAGCAATAATTTCCGATCTATTCTAAATGCAGAAAAAAAAAAAAATTTGCCCAGAATTCATAGCATACAGAATAATGGAGGAGAAAAATGCCTGTTCTGTTCTTCTTATCTTATTAAAGAGGTGCCACCTGCTGTTGCAAAATAACCTCAAATTATGAAAGAATTATGTTTTAAAGTATTTAACTACATTTGAACCCCGTGTTCATTATGAAAACTTTATTATATATAGTGCAAGAATGTAATTATCTGTGAAAATTTGATTTTACAGATCCATTTTTATTTTGGTCTCACCAGTGACTGCTATTTTCTATTTTTCTATAAGTATAATTCTACATCTACAACCTAAACTTCCAAACCTTACTGCCAGGTCATTAAGGAACACAATATGTTAGATAATAACTGA
>JAOUQT010000002.1:15856069-15877855 GCA_025769995.1 Xyliphius kryptos | reverse complement strand
TTTCCATGTCCTCCCTGTGTCCGTGTGGGTTTTTTTCCGGTTTCTAAATTTCCCCTTATAGTGTGTGTTTGTCTGCCCAGCGAGGAATTGGCGCCCAGTCCTGGATGTATCTGCCCAGCCATACATGTTTTCTGGATGGGCATGGGGAACCCCACCGCGACCCTATTGGAGGAATAAGTGGAATATAATTGATGGATTGGTGGATTCTTTTTAAACTGCACTCTGTAATTCGGCCACCAAAATTTGAAACCTGGTACCCAAAGATCAGAGCGTCGTTGTTTATAAAGAAACAGTGTAGCTTTACTAGCTTTATCTAGCTTTCCGCCTTCTGTCTGCATCATTTAAATAGCAATGCTGCTTGTGAGAATATCTACCCCGATAGGCGTGGCCAAAGTCAGAGCGCCACCTGGTTCTTAAAGGGAACAGCAAGTGACCGCTGATTGGTTTATGGAAGGTTACACCCATGAAAAGTTAGAAGAATTAGTTCATGTCTTAAGGTGGCACGTGGCTAAGTGGTCAGCACGTTCGCCTCTCAACACTGGAGATTCCCATGTCCTCCCCGTGTCCGCGTGGGTTTCCTTTGGGTTCTTCGGTTTCCTCCAACAGTCCAAAAAATTTTCTCTGTATAGTGTGGATGTGTGAACCCAGCGATGGATCGGCGCCCTGTCCGGGGTGTATCTGCTTGAGACGTTCTCCTTTGGATGCACATGGGGAACCGCACCGCGACCCTCGTAGAGGAAGAAGCGGAAGATAATGGATGGATAGATGGAGTACCTGCCTACATGAGGCGTATTTTCCCGTCCCAGGAGCATTTTTATTTATTTTCTTAACGAGTCCCTAAATCCAACCGTTCTTATGAAATGTGTACGATGTGCTTCACAAAGGGACAGTGTTTATATATAAATATTGTTTTTCGGTTTGTAGTCGAGCTAGATTGCGAGAGCGTCTCCATCCCGGGAGAACGATGCTCGGTTGTGATACCTGTAGAACTTTCTATGGAACTCGCCCGGATCCCCGGAGATTGTCTTTATAAGCCGCGTGTTTAGATTCGGCTGCGGCGAATGTTTGCTCTTTGTTAGCTGATTATATCGCAGTCTCGCCGCGCTCTCCAGCTTTGATCTGGTCGTGTGAAGTGGCTGCATATTGAATTTCTTGCTCAGTTTGGAGTTCCAGCCTCCGTGTTTCGTCGTTCTGTTTATTTCGAATGTGATTTGAAATCAACTATTTATTTAATACCTGAACGGAATCCAAACCCCGAATGTATGCGGTGGGGATTTGACTGTGGGCTTCTTTTGTAAAACAGATTATTATTTTTGTATTTATTTTCATTCTGTACTGGAATATGGACAACAACTGATATCATGAGTCAGTGAAACTAAAATTATATTTAGATTTGCTTCCGATACATATGCACTATTTGGTCAGAAGTATTTGCTCACCCATCCAAATGATTGGAATCAGGAGTTCCAATCACAGCTATGCATTCAGTCTGTTTTTAAAAAGATTTGTGAGAGAACGTCTCGCTCTCAGGAGTTTAGTGAATTCCAGCGTGTAACTGTAAAAGAGCGCCCCCTGTGCAACAAAACCAGTCGTAAAAGTTCCTCTCTCCTAAATATTCCACAGACAACTGTCAGATGGATTATTTGAAAATCGTGTGGTAGGCCACGTAAACTGGCGGAGCGGGGTCAGCGGTTGCCGACGCCCATAGTGCGATGAGGCCGCCAACTTTCTGCAGAGTCGATCACTACAGAACTCCAAACTTCATGTGACCTTCAGATGAGCTCAGGAACGTTGCACAGAGAGCTTCATGGAATGGGTCAGATGCAGTGGTGTAAAGCAAGCCATCACTGGACTCTAGAGCATTGCAGATGCATTCTCTGAAGTGAAGAAAGATTATAAAAAAATTGAAGTGTTCGAGAACGACAGCAACTCGGCCACCAAGTGGTAGGCCACGTAAACTGACAGAGCAGGGTCACACAGTGCGAAGAGGTCGCCCACTTTTTGTCGAGTCAATCACTACAGAACTCCAAACTTCATGTGGCCTTCAGATTAACTCAAGAACATGGCGTAGAGAACTTCATGGAATGGGTTTCCTGGTCCAGCAGCTGCATCCAAGCCATGCATCACCAAGTGCAATGCAAAGCAGCGGATTCAGTGGTGTAAAGCACACCCACACTGGACTCTAGAGCGTTCTTTAGAGTGATGAATCGCGCTTCTCCATTTAGCAATCTGATGGACGAGTCTGGGTCTGGCGGTTGCCAGGAGAACACTACTTGTCTGTTTGCGTTGTGCCAAATGTAAAGTTTGGTGGAGGGGGGATTATGGTGTGGGGTTGTTTTTCAGAAACTGGACTTGGTTCCTTAGTTCCAGTGTAAGGAACTCTGAATGCTTCAGCAGACCAAGACATTTTGGACAACTCCATGCTGCCAACTTTGTGGGAACAGTTTGGAGCCGCCCCTTCTTCTTCCTCATGGTGGTGCACCGGTGCGCCAAGCAAGGTCTATAAAGACATGGAAAACAGAGCCTGGTGTGGAGGAACCTGCACAGAGTCCTGACCTTAACCCCATAGAACATCTTTGGGACAAATTAGAGCGGAGACTGAGAGCCAGACCTTCTCGTCCAACATCATTGTGTGACCTCAAAAATGTCCTTCTGGAAGAATGGCCCAAAATTCCCATGAACACACTCCTAAACTTTGTGGACAGAAGAGTTGAAGCTGTTCTAGGGTGGACTGAAGTCATATTGAACCCTATGGATTAGGAATGGGAGATCATTTAAGTTCATATAGGAGTCCTGGCAGATGAGCCAATACTTTTTTAATTATATAGTGTGTATATAGGTTGTGGTCATACCAAATTCGCCCAGCTGTACGGTTATAGATCCTGCTTTATGTACTTGGATGCAGTCAGGTTATCACGGATCAATGCCTTTCCTATATTGTTGTAAACATGTTTAGGATGATTTTGATTTCCTGTATGGAACAGCGGAGATAAAGCAAATTTAATAAAACCAATCCATTGCCGTGTGATCACAGAAGTCTAAACGATCTGTTTCAGTGGCACGTCAGATTTATTTGGCTGCGAGCGAGTATCATATTTCCTCTGCAGAGAACATCAGCGGCGTGTTTAACACACTCCCGTTTAACATACTCGAGCACCGGCCCCCCAGCACAGTGACTCTTTCAGCAAAATTAGAGAAACTTTATGTCTACAAAACAAATGGGGGCTGCAAATGGTGACTGCTATGAAGGATGGCACTTCCAGCAGCATATTTCTTCCCGACATCACGTGGCGGATGATGAATGGTGCTCAGCGGCGGCCCCGGAGCTCATGACAAGCCAGCCACGGAGGTATTCACCTGAGCCTCATCTGGGCCACGAAGGTGCCTCTGGGTTCTGTGCAGGATGAAAATATTTACCTTCTGGCCTCCTATGTTTGTGACATCTGAGGTGGGGGATTTCATAACTGTGTGTGCAAGCGGTCGTTTTATGGGGTGCAATGGGTCTGTCGACAATTTTTTAACATTAAGGAGGAACAATCTATACCATCCATCCATTATTTCTCTAATAGGGTCGTGGTGGGGTTCCCCATGCCCATCCAGAGGAGAACATCTCAGGTGTTAGGCAGATACACCCAGGACAGGGCATTAATCCATCGCTGGGCACACATCCACACACTATGCAGGGCAATCTAGAGCATTTACCCGGAATCCATGTCTTTGAACTGTGAGAGGAAACTGGAGAACCTGGTGGAAACCCACGCAGACGCGGGGAGGACATGGAAACGCCATCCAGATTGGAATTCGAACTGGGAATCCCCAGTGCTGAGAGGCAAATGTGCCAACCACTAGGCCACCATGCCGCCCAAATCTTTACTGACTCCCAACTCCCAACAACACACATCAGTATTTTTAGTAGGAACACTGTAGCACTATCAACCCTGCGCGTTACTCCATCTGGCCATTTTTTTTATTATTATTATTTTAGCAAATGTCTGTGGAAGAGATGTGTTTTGAGAAGTTTCTTAAAAATGTTGAGTGAGTCAGCTTTACAGATGTTGTTGGGAAGGTCGTTCCACAATTTAGCAGCGCTGAGTGAGAATTGGCGCCTCGGTGAGTTGGAATCACCAGGCGACATCCATCACTAGAGGGCGGTGAACGAGTCGGGGTGTATTGAGTAAAGATGGACTGAAGGTAAGAGGGGGCAGATCCAGAGACCGTCCTGTAGGTCAGAGTCAGTACCTTGTACTGAATGTAGCAGCTACAGGAAGCCAATGGAGAACAAGGAGGAATGGAGGGACAGGAGTTCACTTTGGTTGATTGAACACGAGTCGGGCTGCGGAGTCTTAAACCAATTGTAGAGTCTGATTGTGGAAGTTGGGAGACCGCCAAGACGAGCGTTACAATAGTGGAACCGGGATAGGATGAGGGCCTGGACCAGCAGCTGAGCAGCCTGTTCTGATGTTCCTGATGTTCTACAGAATGAATCTCCAGTAACAGAGAGTTTTAGTGACCTGATCGGAACGATTAAGATGATTGTCGATTGAGAAACCAAGTTACGGAGCGAGTCAGTTGGAGAGATTGTGGGGCCATCAGTATGGAGGGTCAGGTCATGATGCATTGAGGGTTGTATCACGTTCTCTCCAATCCTGAAACCCCAAAGAACAAGCTGAAGAGATGGTGGATAGGGAAAGCTCACTGGTGTTTTGTTTTTTAAGAAAAAAACCTTGTGAGGTCCGAGGCTCAGTAAGAAGTCCAATGGGCGGATGACTTTTTCAACATTTTTGTCTCATTTGTTCGATCTGTGTCGTAGCGGTTAGCACATTCACCTCGTATCCCAATCTGGGTGGAGTTTCCATGTTCTCCGTGTTTGTGTGGGTTGCCTTTGGGTTCTCCAATTTCCTCCCACAGTTCAAAATCATGCATTCAAGGTGAATTGGCTGCTCTGAAATGCCCCTTTATGGTGTGTGTGAGTGTGTGCTTTGTCCTGGGTGTAACTCCCCAGCACTTGAAATATTCTCCTCTGGATGGGCATAAAGTTCTTTAAGAATTTAATTTTTACATTAAATTAATAAAATAATTAAGTGGTTAGCACGTTTGCATCTCAGCACTGGGGATTCCCAGTTTGAATCCCAATCTGGGTGGAGTTTCCATGTACTCCCTGTGTCTGTGTGGGTTTCCTCCGGGTTCAACAGTTTCCTCCCACAGTCCAAAAACATGGATTCAAGGCAAATTGAATGCTCTAAATTGCCCTGTATGAGTGTGTGTATGAGTGTGTACCCAGCAATGGATTGGCGCCCTGTCCTGGGTGTATCTGCCCAGCGCCCGAGACGTTCTCCACTGGATGGGCATGGGGAACCCCACCGTGACCTTAGTAGAGGAATAAGTGGAAGATAATGAATGAATGTAATAAACTTCAAGCACCAGTATAGTTCCCCTTCACTGTACTGCATCCATATCCTGAATTCATCAAGAACAAGCATAAGAACGTTTCTTGGTCAGATTTGTCGTTATTCCCTTGTTATTGCACAGAATTTAATTGTTTTTTTTTGCCGATTGTTCATAATGTAGTTCTAAAATCTCACTAAATTATTTTATTATGACACATTTTACACAATTAGTTCTCATAACCGCATCTAAGTGGTCCGAATCTATTGTTGGAGGTCAGGTTGTGCACCGCGTCCCCGGACTGAGCTGCTGCTGCTCTCACTGCCGCTGGCTGTCTCTAAATGAGGAGCGGTAAAACGGTATAAGGTCTGACTTTGGCTGTCCTTGCACAAGGTCTCATCCAGCTGTGGGTTCATTAGAGGGCTCGTTCAGCAGACAGGGCGCCCCACTGGGAGGCAAGGGGCAATGACACCACGAACCCCATGACACAGCCACTGGGCACCATGCAGCATGTGAACTATGAGATCTTTGATACTTCATTCATTTATGTTCTAATCTGCTTCTCCTAATTAGAGGCATGGGATTTGCTGGAGCCTATCCTCGCACTTATTGAGCAAATGGTGTACCACAGACCCAACAGTCACACACAATCATAACAAAAAGCAAATCTTTATTCGACCTGAATTCAGGTTTGTTTTTCCATCAGGACAAAGGCATACCCAGAGAGAACATGCAAATGGCACAATTGACACTTAAACCCAAGAGTCTTACCGGCCAGCAAATTTAGCGACTTACTGCACGACGCCCACTCTTCCCAGAATGGCGACACATTGGAAGACTGCGACTTCAGCGCAGCGCTTTAGACATCGCTTGACCATCTTAACGTAAAGAAAGATATCAGGACAATCATGAATCTTTATTTTATGTCACTAATTTGCAGTTTTTATTACCAACAAGTCATTGTGAACAAAAGGTTGCTGTCACAAGTGTGATTAGAAAACGGAAAACAAGAAATCAGACCAGCATCAATCGTGGCTTTATGTTGTTTATAGCATGGTGGTGGTAGTATTATGCACTTGTACCATTAATTTGTGCTCTTGTTGCCATTTTATATAGTAAACATTACACAATTACTTGAACTCCGTTCTGGTAGAGACCACCACAGACCTGGTATATCAAACAAAAGGTTAATCTCAGTGGGATTCAAACCCGATTGTGGTTTTGACACGCCACTAAATTGCAGTTTTTATTACGAAATAAAATGCTGGTGTTAGAAGTGGGATTCCAATCTCCGCCTCCAGGGGAAACTGCGACTTGAACGTAGCGCCTCAGACCGCTCAGACATCCTGGCATAATCCGAGTAATTAGACATATCATAAATTGTGGTTTCGTAATGTCCTTGGTAACGAGTTGGTGGTGGTATTTTTCACTGGTTCAAATGTTTTTTAAAATGTTTGTGGTCTTGTTACTATCTTAGCTAAGAAACATTACACGATAACTTGCATTGTTAAGTCAGTTCTCTAAAGGTAGATACCACCACAGACTAGGTATATGAAACGAAAGATTGCTGTCAGAAGTGGGATTCGAACCCATGCCTCCAGGGCCTTGGACCGTTTGGCAAACCTGACGTGAAACAAGTTGTCAGACGATTGTAAATTGTGGTTTTGTTATGTCACTAATTTGCAGTTTTTATTAAATCACAATTCATACGGAATAAAATGTTGTTGTCAGAAGTGGGATTCGAACCCATGTCTCCTGGGAAGACTGCGACCTGAACTCGGTCATTCTGATTTCAAACAAAAACTACAAGAGCGTAAATTGTGGTTTTGTTATGTTGTTTATAACGTGGTGATGGTTGGGTCCCATGCACCCTGGAATCCTGGAGATGCTGATTGTTTACCCAGCTGCACCGAAGCACCAAGAACCTGGAGAAAACCTAGGCATGGGGAGGACATGAAAACTCCACCCAAAGCCTGGAATCCTGGAGACGCAGCTTGTTTACCCAGCTGCACCGAGAACCTGGAGAAAACCTAGGCATGGGGAGGACCCCCAACCTTCAGATTGACAGTCCAACACCCACTGAGCTACCACTGCCACTTTGCACTGTGGATCCCCAGCTGAGAGGCGAACATGCTAACCACTAAGCCACCGTGCCGCACCATCCCGTAAGTCGCTTTGGTTAAATGCGTTTGCAAGAAGACCTCATAACAAAAACCCACAATACTTATAAATGCTACTTGTTTAACTAGCAGTCTGCCTCCTCCTGGCTAAAGAGCGACCCAGAACACAGGGGGCGTACTCTGTAATGTTTAGACGAGCGACCCAGGCAGTTCCACTCCTCCACTGTAACCATCCATTTCCCTGTTTTGGCTGATGAGACTCTTTAATTGAACCACGCTGGAAGCCTGGAGACGCTGCTTGTTTACCCAGCTGCACCGAAACAAACAAACAAACACGGACCGACCGCCACGAACGCCAATCTGAACGTCTGATCACAACCGAACTACCAAACCTTCATCCAACCCATTTGTTTTTGTGAACCCCCTTTTGGTTTTCTGTTCTCTGTTGGTCAGGAGCATCACAGACCAGGTGGAATTTGGGTGGTGGATTGTTTATCGTCAGTTCTGCAGTGACACTGATGCTGTGAGGGGTTTTTGTGCTGATATACAGGGTGGGCCATAAGTATGGATATACCCTGAGGAAGGCCTGGTGAAGCCCATGGCGGCCATCTACAAAGCCGCCATGCTTACACTATGACAAATTGTGGATTAACACATTTTAAAAAGTGCGACTGGAAAATAAAATGATGAAAATTAAAATAGCTGATAGCATTAAACAAACTCTCAACTCATTTTTCAAAAACAAAACACATTTCGCGCAGTTTCGCTGATGTCGCCGGATGTGTAGCACGGCTGAGTGGGCTGGACTTTTCTCGAGCAGCCAATTACTGTCTAGATCCCGCCCACCCGTTAAAACGGGTCCTAAATACAAAAATCTAACGTCAGAAATTTTTAGACGCAAGGGGGGCGATAGAGAGCAGCGCGAGCGGTAAAAATGAGAAGCGTGAGCGGAAAAATGTGCAACAAAGAAAATTGCTTATGAATTCTCTTTTTGCGTTCTCAAAACTTTCGGACCTTTTCTGACGCCATACCACTCCCCACGTCAGGAAGCTTGGAAGTATAAATGTCCGCTGAATGACCTCACGTCAAGATGCACATCATAATTTATTTGCCCCTCTGGATTTGTGACCTCGTAAGACAAAATTTGCCTTTAGATCAGAAATTCTTTTAAACCTGTTAAAAAAAATCCCAGAAGCCTTTGTTTCTCGTAGGTATTGGGCTAATCTCCACCCACGTGCTCCTTTTTTCCAATGGAAGAGGATGGATGTAAGATCTCTTGGCTGTGTTCTTCCAGAAACCCGTTTAAAGCGTCTGCTTTCCTTCCGCTGCGTGATTTCCGTCAGCAGACGTGACTGCGGCGGTTACCTCGTCCTATTGTTTGGAGCCTCTCCTCGGTGAGCAGAGCATTTTAATAGGCACTGTGGTCATGAGTGAATAGACATTGATGTGGTTTAACCTGATTGACACAGTTCCACTTAAAGCATGAAAGCATCGGCTTGCCAATCGGCATGCGTGGAATCTGTTTGCATCCTATTTCTTAATGCCATAATGCCGAATGCGAGGGAGGCGGTGGAGGAGCGGTATGGATTCTCAATGCAGCACACTGTTCTCGCAGGTCAGTTCGACTGCGGAGTCTCAAACATTGAGCTAAGCATCAAAGTGCGCTACTTTTAGTACACAGCACACAATAGATATACGTTGAAAAGGAACACTGTGAAATACAGCAGCTGCTTTTATTTCTTCTTCAAGTCTGTTATTGATCTCTCTCTTTGTTTATTCCATTCTTTCTCATTGTTCTCTGGATGAGGAACAATTTTCCCTTTGAAAGCATTTAGGGGCGCTAGCCTACACCCTGCGCAAGGCGCATCCCAAATGCTCATTGCTAACTTGCACACTTTCAACCCGTAATGTTCAAATAGCAACGCTGCTGTTTTGGGCGTGGCCGTCTTGAAATGAGGCTACATGGGTTTTCAGGTACATTGCTAGCGTATTGCTAGCTGACTGAAACCAACCTGGATGGATGTCGACAGTCGATATTAAGAGTGTGTAACCTTTTTAATGTCTAGACGTTGTGTGTTTGGATATTTTTGCTGATAAATGGAGTTAGAAGTGCATAACAGACTCATTACTATACGCTTGATGGTTCCAAGCACCGCACCGCTAACATTCAGTGTGCTACCGTGAATATGGGAAGAGTAGGAAAAGCGCAAAAGGCCATGTACTAATCCTCTTTATTCTTCATCGGTGCGTTTTGGGCATAACGTGCAATAAACCAATCAGCGTGTCATTTGCCGTTTTTTTTAAGAACCAGGTGGCGCTCTCACTTTGATGGATCGCTATTTCAGCAGTGCAGCTACCTGGAGACCATGCGCTGGTGTATGAGGTCCTCCATGTAATTGTGAATGGCGAACACACAGTGTAGTGTAGACTATGCATATGAACATTTGAATGTTGACAGACTCCAATGTCCAATTGGTGCGTATTGGCACCAATAACCTTCCCCTGCTGAACCTCAGGTACGGTATATAATTCTGCGTTTCTGACTGTATGATAAAATAATCTCCGCAAGACACGCCGGCCATGTAAACGTATTTAAACCTCTTCGTCTTGCCCGTATCTGCAGGTCGATTATATCTTCTGTACATCCAGCGGTAAGTCTCCAGAAATTGAGCCGTGCCTCTTTAACTCCAGGCACTATGGTTAATCTTATCGACATTCTGCAGTTGCCATCATGGCTCCACGCTGAGGCAGGCAGCTGCAACCAGCAGCACATCAATCACCTGCAAGCATGCCCACTGCAGTCGCTATTCCCCGAAACCTAGAAGCTAGCAGTTGCCCCACTTCACAATCCAGTGAGCGAGGGCAAAAAAAGAAATGCCCTCTGCCCAAAACCCAGATCAAAAACACGCCCCGTGTCTTCTGCACCAGCGCTGCCTCAGTCTTTCCTCCAGTGTAATTAGCTTCCATTTTTAGCCTGGTTTGTTTTGACGGAGGGCAGAGTGAATTCCCGACGGAAGCGAGGCTGAGAAGCCACAGTCAGGCGATGCAGCCTGATTCTCCCCGCAAATCAGATCGAGGTAGATGGAATCACCTCCTAGGATTCCCATCATGTCAAATATTTATTATGAAGAAATACGGGGTAAACAATAGGCTCCTTCGTTATGACCGTATAAAACCAGATATAGGAAACCCTGCTTACTTTAAGTACTTATTACTGACAACATAACCAATTACTTTAGCGGTCATATATCCATCCACTATCTTCCGCTTATTCCTCTACTAGAGACACGGTGGGGTTCCCCATGCCCATCCAGGAGAGAACATCTTGAGCGCTGGGTAGATACACGCAGGACAGGGCGCCAATCCATCGCTGGGCACACAATCACTCACATATCCACACACACACAAACATACACTATACAGAGCAATTCCGAGCATTCAATTTACCTGGAATCCATGTTATTGGAATGTGAGGGGAAACCGGAGAACCCGGAAGAAACCTGCTAACGAATAAGCCACCGTGCCGGGCGCAGTTATATATATATTTTTTTATTTTTTCATTTACATTTAAAGGGGAAAGCGAGTCGGGAAGGGGGGTTGGTGGGGGGTGACCTTGATGCATGAAGATTAGGGATGGAAACAAATGGAGACAACGAATTATTGTTGATTCCTCAGATGGCGCTGTTTGAGAAACCATCATGCTACTGTAATTAGGCACATGGGCTCGGGAGAACTTTGGAAATTTCACTTAATGCAATTTGAAGCAGCGTCAGGAAATTTAACATAAAACTGAAACAAGAAAGCGTTATATCTAAATTTTGTGTCTAAGTTATGTCAAGAAATTTAACAAGTTTTTCTATTTTATATAATTGTTTACATTTTCCTTGCCCCAATTTTTGCACTACGCTACACATTTTGCACACAACACTGTCACCCTTAATTTTAAATTATGTCGAGCCATGGCAACGAAATCTCTTAACAAAACGTCAACAGTGCAAAGACGTTGGCGAATTGCTTTTTTAGCGATGCAGCTATTTGGACTCAATGCGCTGGTCCACAAGGAAGGGTCTGCATGTTAATGTGAATTGAGAAGACACAGTATAGTGTACAGCATTCTCTGTACAAATATACTGATTTACATTTGGCCATTTAGCAGAAACTTTTTATGCAAAGCGACTTACGAGTATCTCACTTAATGGTTACATATAGAATCCCTGGAGCAATGTCTTTCTCAGGGACCCACATTGGTAACTTCAGTGGAGCTGGGATTTGAAGTCACAACCCTTAGATTGCTAGCCCAACACCTTTAACATGGGCTACCACATTGTGGTATTTCATAGCGATTAGCTCTATCCAGCGTTCGGTGGCGTTGGACACGAGGCAAGATGGCGATGAACGTCTAACTGTTGATGTTTCACTTTCAGTCAGTAGTGTTCTTGTGGTATTCATTGCCAAAATACCAATGCGCCAACGTAACTGAACATTTCGAGACGGCCACGCCCATCGGAGTAGATATATGCACAAGCAGCATCGCTATTTAAACAACACAGACGAAAGGTGATAAAATGTACAGTTGGTGTACAATGTACAATGTAAAGTTAGCAATGAGCCCCAAAACGTACCTAATTCAGGTTCTTAGCATTTATTTCCCAAAGCACCCGATGGAGGGGTTTTGTTCTGAAGAAAAAAAAAAACCCAAAATGACAACAAGACCGTTCTGTGATGTGGAACCATGTTGTTTTAGTCGATAGGTTTCATATTTGTTAAACTGTAAAGTCTACCTTCTGTTGTACGTTCGTAATAAAGATTATGAGATGCTGGAGATTTAGCTTCCTTAGCGTTAGCATGCTGCAAAATTTGTTATAACTTCTACATTATCTTAAAGGAGCTGTGATTAAAACCCTCGTACAGCCGTGTTTTCCTCGTGATATTTTCTCTGTCGTTTCCTCACTTTCACTGAGGTATTTTTTTTTTTTAGCAGAAAACATTTTCTCAGCCCTCAAACTGATCCGGTTCTCTGACCAATAAGCTGGGAGGCAGCACAGACGTCATTAGCTGCTCCACTTCAGCTCAGCACACACCGCTGGAGATGCCAGGCTAACAAAAAGCCACCATTAGAAGAGAGAAAGAGAGAGAGAGGGAGAAAAAAGAGAGAAATTTAAACATGGTATAGAGAAGCTTAGATGTATAAACTGCTTCAGTCTTGATTCTTACATTGAACTTCATTTATTTTAAAGACTAACCTCATCATTTAACACAGATTTAAAAGGAACTGGACTGACTGTAGTCCATCTGTGTACTCTGTTCTAACAGTCAGGACCCCGATAGTACCACCACAGAGCAGGTGGTATTTGGTGGGTGCATTATTCCTATCCCAGCAATGTCACTGAGGTTTTTCATTGAAACTCCAGCTGCACCGCTGCACGAACATCCCCTCAGTGCATCAGTGTCACTGCAGAACTGACCATCAACAATCCACCACCCAAATTCTACCTCTCAGCGCTGAGGAGCCAGATTCAAATTCCAATCCAGGTGGAGTTTCAGTGTTCGTCCCTTGTCCACATGGGTTTCCTCCGGGTTCTCTTGTTTCCCCCACAGTCCAAAAACATGGATTCAAGGTGAATTTCTTGTTCCAAATGGCTCTATTCTGTGTGTCGGTGCCCAGCAAAGAAATGACGCCCTGACCTGGGTGTATCTGCCCATAGCCAAAAACTGAATGGGCATAGGGAACCCCTCGTTGAGAACACAACATTTAAGGGGTGTTGTGGGGTGAAAAGGAAATGGCCAAGGATATTATGGCACTCCATGTTTTTGGCTTGTGGAAGGAAACCAGAGAACCCAGAATGAGTACCGATTCCATCCATCCATCTAGTTTCTTCCACTAATTCCTCTATTGGGGCCATAATGGGGTTCCTCATGCCCATCCAGGGGAGAACATCTGAGGCGCTGGGTAGATTCACCCAGAACAGGGCGCCAATCCATCGCTGGGCGCACACACACACATCCACACACTATATACGGAGAAATTTAGAGCATTCAATTTACCTTGAATCCAGGTTTTTGGACTGTTGGAGGAAACCGGAGAACCCGGAGAAAACCCACACAGACACAGGGAGGACATGGAAACTCCACCCAAATGAGGATTCTAACCGAGAGGCGAACGTGCTAACCACTAAGCCACCGTGTCGCCAAGAGTACAGATTGATATAAATAAATGTGAACTTAATAAAAACCAAATTATTAATAAATTAATAAGCTAAAACATTAATAGGTAGCAGGTTTTGTTGTTCCAGCAGCAGCTCTTCGTTCTTCTCTTCACCGGAACTGAACACACGGAGACAAACTGGGTTAGAATACAGCGGCAAAAATAGCATACACAGGTGTTGCCACTAATTAGCCCCTCATTCCATCACCGATCCCTCCCTCCTGTTACAGCCCACGCTAAACCACACCCCCCGTCACACGTCTCTCCTAACAAGTATACACGCGCATGATGACTTTAAATTTAGCACTCCGGCAATCTGCAGTCTGCTTAAAATAAAACCTGATATCTTTGTACTATTCTTTACGTCGTCACACGTGGGTTAGATTAAAGGGGAGGGCAACGGAAATCGGCCTTCAATAGGAAGGAGGAAATAAGTAAACAAGCAGGAGAAGTTAGAAAGGAGAAAAAAATAGAAATCAAGATCAAAGGTAAGAATAAAGAAGGAGAAAAGCTAGTTAAGTTTGATGAGAGGACGATGGGCGGAAGGAATAACACACTCAAAGGAGAAGAATGAGTAAAGAAGAAGGAAATTCATCCATTGTCTTCTGGGTCACGGTGGGGTTCCCCATGCCCATCCATGGGAGAACATCTTGGGCGCTGGGCAGATACACCAAGGACAGGGCGCCAATCCGTCACTGGACACACATCCACACACTACAGGGCAATTTGGAGCATTCAATTCACCTGGAATCCATGTTTTTTAGAATGTGGGAGGAAAACGGAGAACTCGGAAAAAAAGAAGAAGGGAATGTTTGGTTTCTACCTCCAAATGTCTTCCAATATTCTCTCTGACACTGTTTTGGTGACCCAGTAGGTCTTCATGATGAACACCCTGAGTGGTATAGCGCCCCTCTGCAGGGTTATCTGCGAGGAGAACGTTCCGGGGAGATGTTTATCATCAGTTCTGCAGTGGCACTGAGGGGGGTGTTAGTGCTGCAGTGCTGCTGTAGTTTCATTTAAACACCTCAGTGTCACTGCTGGGATAGGATATAATGCCCCCACCAAGTACTACCTGCTCTGTGGTGGTACCATTGGGGTTTTCTCCGGGTTCTCCGGTTTCCTCCCACATTCCGAAAAACATGGATTCCAAGTAAATTGAATGCTCTAAATTTCCCTGTATAGTGTGAGTGAGTTTGTGCCCAGCGATGGATTGGCACCCTGTCCTGGGTGTATCTGCCCAGCGGCCGAGATGTTCTCCCCTGGATGGGCATGGGGAACCCCACCGTGACCCGACTAGAGAAATAAGTGGAACATAATGGATGGATGAAATCTGTAATCATTCTGGGTTCTCCGGTTTCCTCCCACAATCCAAAAACATTGAGCGCCCAGGAACAGATTGGCGCTCTTTCCTGGGTGTATGTGCCCAGCACCTGAGATGTTCTCTCGTGGACGTACTCCCCCTTTCCCCCCCATTTCCATTGTTTGTAAAGACAAACAATGGATGTTTGATGCGGTGGGGATGAAGATCCTACCAAAGGTCTTTACGCAGACCATAATATCCTTTGCCATTTCCTTCTCACCCCACAACGCCCCTTAAATGTTTTGTTCTCAACAAGGGGTTCCTTATGCCCATTCAGTTTTTAGCTCTGGGCAGATAGACCCAGGTCAGGGCGCCAATTCTTTCAGAGATGTTCTCCCTGGAGGAACCCAACCGTGACCCTTGTAGAGGATTAAGCTGAAGATAATGGGTGAATGGATGAATTGATGGATGGATATAATAATTGGAAAGAAGCAAAATAGAACTAGAGAAGCGAAATAAAATGATCTTCTAGAAGAAAGAAAGAAATGTGAGAAGGGTTTGACAGTCCACCACCGGTTGCAGTTCCTCTCCAGCTTCCTTCTTTTTCATCCCTCCATCACTTGCTTCTCCCCCTCGTTGCTCCTCTGCAGACGGGACTGAGGTTAATTTTTCAGAGGCTGACTTTCTGCAGGCTTCTGTTTCCATCCAACACAAAGCAAACCTGAGAAAATGGTTTGATCCACGTGCAGCTAATGAGCCCCGGCTTCACCCCGCAAACCTGAAAACGGCGCTGTTCTCCATAAAACTCCGCGAGGCGCCGAACTGAAGCCAATTCTCTCTGTACAGACCGAGAAACACGAGGTTGCAAGGCACTGTGGGTATCTCTCCAGCTCTTTTCTCCCCCCTCCTCCAGTCAGGGAGCGAATGTATTATTTACAGTGGTTAAAGTAGGACACAGCAGGCTTCGTAGCCGGCCCATCTGGGAGCACGCGTGCACGCCGATGTGAAGTCTACGTCCTGCGAAACACTTGGCTTCGTACATCGGCGGCGTTTTCCATTCGCTCATCACTGATAGATGAAATTTAATTACCAGATTTGGAACACGCAGAAGGGACGTCGCGGGCCAGCGAGACCACCACCAGCGCCGCTGTGTGAATTTCGCATCTTCTCATGTCTGGCTCTTTGTTGTCTCCCGCCCACAGTCTGTGTTTCTCGCTTCGCGACGATCAATTTATTGCTTATGTATCTGCTTTCTTTAGACGGGATCCATACGGTCTTCTGGGTTTTATATAAATACAGATGTTGCCGAACGAGCTTTAAGTCCCGCTGCTGCAAAAGTTCAGTGTTTGGGCGAGTTTCTGACCTTTGCTAGAACGTCTTAGATGTTGTGGACGTCTCAGATGTCCTTGTCTCTTCTCCCAAACAAGGCTTTCTGCTCAATGTCTGCTAAATAAATCCATAGTTTGTTTACTTTCTTTAAAGTCAAGTGTCCTCTCCATCAGCTGAAGTTTCTTCCCATCCTCGCAGAATGCACAAATGTTTTAGGACATGCCTCTAAATCACGTTCTCCTCTCAGCGCTGGGGCTTCCTGGTTCGAATCCCAATCCGGGTGGAGTTTCCATGTTCTCCCCGTGACTGCGTGGGTTTCCTCCGGGTTCTCCGGTTTCCTCCCACAGTCCAAAAACATGGATTCAAGGTAAAATTGAATGCTCTAAATTGCCCTGTATAGTGTGAGTGTGTATCCAGCGATGGATTGGCACCCCATCCTGGGTGTATCTGCCCAGCGCCCGAGACGTTCTTCCCTGGATGGGCGTGGGGAACCCCACCGCGACCCTAGTAGAGGAATAAGTGGAAGATAAAGGATCGATGGATGGATGGATAGATGTTCTCCTCTCAGCGCTGGGGCTTCCCGGTTCAAATCCCAATCTGGGTAGGGTTTCCATGTTCTCCCCATTTCTGCGTGGGTTTCCTCCGGGTTCTCCGGTTTCCTCCCACAGTCCAAAAAACATGGATTCAAGGTAAAATTGCATGCTCTAAATTGCCCCGTATAGGGTGTGTGTGGATGTGTGAGTGAGTGTGTACCCAGTGATGGATTGGCGTCCTGTCCTGGGTGTATCTGCCCAGCGCCCAAGACGTTCTCCTCTGGATGGGCATGGGGTACCTCACCGGGACCCTCATAGAGGAATAAGCAGAAGAGAATGAATGAATGAAAGTGGGCAAAACTGAGTTACTTATAATTTCAGCCAAACCCGCAGTTCATCATGACCTGACCTTCCAAATTGATGGCGCCACAATCTCTCGCCTCGACTCGGTCCGTAACCATGGTTTCTCATCTTAAACTATCTGATCAGGTGTCCATTCCTGCAGATTCATTCTGTACATGAGGAAAATCAGAGCTTTCTTGACTAAACAGGCTACCCAGATGCCAAGCCCTCATCCTATCCCGGCTTGACTACTGTAATGCTTTGAAGCTTCCACAATCAAACCTCTACAGCTGGTTTAAAACTCTGCAGCCGACTCGTGTTCAACCAGCCCAAGCAAACTCCTGTCACTCCATTACTCCTCTCTCTCCATTGGCTCCCTATAGCTGCTGCTTTCAGTCCAAGGCACTGACTCTGGCTGCATCCGGCGCTTTGCATTGCACTCGGTGATGTAAATAATTATAATGATTAATAATAATGGGTCAGTTTGCCGACGCTTTTATCCAAAGTGTCTTACAGATATCCCGGGTCACCACCTTCCTCAGTTCTCCCTTTACTCTTCCACACACACCTGTACGCCTTTAATACGCCGAACTGGATTATAACACACTGCAGATCCTTCAATTAAATATAAACGCACTGCGTGTTTTAAATTCTGTATTGTTCCAAAGGTGTGATTACGTTCACGCACGCCATTGTCTTTCCATACGATCAGTTAAAAGAAGCCGTTTCCAAGATAATTAACTGGAGGGTAATTAGTCCGACTGGTGGCACAGTGGATATAATACTGTGCAGTAAAGGAGAAGTGGATCGTTGCCCGTGTATCATGGGTAAACTTCTGAGGCGTTCGCGAGTCTGCTTTAGCTACAGACATTGATTCACAGGACTGACAACCTTATTATGCACCGCGCCTATTATTGATATAACTCTGAGCTCGGTTGCCATGACCACCGTGCAAGAGACATTTAATTTTCTCTCCTCCATCATCATTATCTATGAGACCATCTGTTGTGCAAAATGAATTCAGCCTCATTTGCATGACTGATAAGCACATTTTTTATCTATTTAACAGAAGGTCATATGCGTGAGAGGGAGGAACACACGCAGCATTAACACGAATGTTTATTCGCGCCGGGTTCCCGGCACGCGGTCAGGACGTGTCTGCATGTCGGAGGGTCTTTATATATGAGGTTTCGCGTGAAAGAGAACTGATGCTAGAAATATTACAGCAAACCGTGGGTTTTTTGTTCAGGAAAAGAGTAAAAATGTGTTGATGGTTAGCGTCTGGTTCTACTTATACTGACCAAATGCCCTCACTGACCATTGATCAGTGGTTCTACAGCAATTGAGGTCTGAGGCACGGCATGCTGGTAAAACGTGGGGAACTACATGAGATGGAAACCTAAAAAAGGCCGATATAGTTTATAAAATGTATTAAAATTTATATCATAAAATACCATACATAGCATTAAATGATAGCTTGGATACACACATGAACCCTACAAACGATGCCATACATCAGGTGGCGCTACTCTTATCACTGGGAATGCTTACAGACGTTTACTTCAGAGAGCGTGTGTACCCTACGAAAAAAAATACAAGAAACAAAAAGAGTGCAGACCGATTCGGTCTTGATGCTGCCGATACGATCCACTAGAGGGAGCCCCACCCAGTCCCATAAAAAGGAGCACCAAATAATGGGCAGAGCTGCACCACTCACACCAGTAGACCGCAAGCGTCATGGCCCTCGACTTCCACCAACGACCAGCAGGAGGTTATCGTGCCTCGTCTGATCGCCCGCTATTATTTTTCGTGGGAGCACTTGGACTTACTGGGCGCTGCTGCCTTTGGACAGCGGGGCCTCATGTGCTACCCCTCCTGTTTCAAAAAAATAACGGACACAAAAAGATTAGCAGTGCCCCATTGACAGGAGCAACGCGACACGTGGGGGGAAAGGCGGTGTCGGCCGTGATGGACGCTGATTAGAAACAATTAGCGCACCTGCTGGAGGCGCCGCTGAGGAACGTGCCCTGGCTTTCTTAGCTACAACACCTCATTGCGTAAAGGGAGAGATCATTATACATTATGCGGCGGTTTGGCACTTCGCATCACCAATGTGTTGTAAACACACCGCCGTTCCTGTCCTCATTGTGTCCAATGTTGTCACATTGGTGCCAAAACCCAGGACGTTGAGAAGCCATGGGGCCGTTGAAGACACCTCCGGGCTTTGAGCAGCAGATCTGCACAGCCCTGGTCTCAAAGAAATTTAATTCAAAGAAAGAGCAATCCGAAGCGAGGTGGCAAAGAAAAACTTACTGACGTCCTTGGTTTCCAAAGAATCCAAGGCTCAGTGGGAGTGACCCTTGCTCCTTGAGTAGCCACTCTTGCCGTTCTTGCGTGACCGAAAGGTTTCTTTTGGTAACCTGGATGACACGCAATGCCTACCTGCTGGAGCGCAGAAGCCAAGAACCCAGAGTCTTCTCACACAGCAGAGTAAAGAACCATCCATCCATCCATTATCTTCCGCTTATTCCTCTACAAGGGTCTCGGTCCCCATGCCCATCCAAGGGAGAACATCTCAGGCGCTGGGCAAATAAACCCAGGACAGGGAGCCAATCCATCGTTGGGCACACACACACTCACAAACACACTATACGGGGCAATTTAGAGCATTCAATTTACTTGGAATCCACGGGGAGGACATGTAAACTCGAACCGGGAACGCCCTCATTCCTCTACTAGGGTGACGGAGGGGTTCCCCATGCCCATCCAGGGGAGAACGCGCTCAGGCGCTAGGCAGATACACCCAGGACAGGGCGCCAATCCATCACTGGACACACATCCGCACACTATGGGGCAATTTAGAGCATTTAATTTACCTGGAATACATGTTTTGGACTGTGGGAGGAAACTGGAAAACCTGGAAAAAACCCATGCGGACACAGCGAGGACATGGAAACTCCATCCAGATCAGGAATCAAACTGGGAATCCCCAGCGCTGAGGCAAACACGCTAACCACTAAGCCACCGTACGGCCCGCGACTCATTCATCCATCCATTATCTTCCGCTTATTCCTCTACTAGGGTCGCGGTGGGGTTCCCCATGCCCATCCAGAGAGGAACGTCTTAGGCGCTGGGCAGATACACCCAGGACAGGGCGCCAATCCATCACTGGACACACATCCACACACTATTAGGCAATTTAGAGCATTTCATTTACCTGGAATCCATGTTTTTGGACTGTGGAAGGAAACCGGAGAAAACCCACACAGACACAGGGAGGACATGGAAACTCCGCCGCCCTGAGTAAAGAACCTTCAACAAAATCATACGGAAAGTTAAGACTCCAACATCCGACTGAAAAACCACTGGCGCCACGGTTCCCACGGGAACCTTCAATGAGGATCCCAAGAACTATCTGGTCTCACAGTCATCTGTGACTAACTCATTTGAAACACACACTGCATGAGAATTCAGGTTGGCATTTAAAGTGAAAATGTCAAACACCGTCGTAGCGTTTGCCCTCTAATTCATCCGTCGTAGATCAGTGATGGGAAAATTGCGTTATTCCGCAGCATTTTGTTGTGGTGTAATTGGTCTCACAGGGTAATAATCGCTTTATAGGAATCATTATGCTGGAATCGGTCTTCCACCAGCAGTTATTCATCACGATGTTAACAGGACTGGAGCATTGACAGGTTCCTGGGCTCCATATGTTCAGCGTGAACGCATGAAGTCTAAAGCGCAGCAGAAGGACAGAGGCAGTAATGAGCCGTGTTGTGTGGATGGAAGATTTGCGCGCCTCTTTGTTTTGGGACACATCGGCGCGCTGTAACGGGGGAAACGGCCTGCCAGCGAGGACCGGCTGCTTCCTAAGCCCGTTATCTCTGCACTTCACAGCGCCACTACTTTGGCAGAGTTCAAAGCCCAGAGTGAGGGAGGACATTAATTAGCCGTGGCAGGCTGAGCGCCGCGTCGCTGTTCGTCGTGTTCAGCCCAGGGTTACATGCAGGTTTGAGCCGGAGTCTCGCTCTTTTCGTGTAGGCTGGAGATGTGTGCGTTTCAGATTCGCTGATTGCAGACACGCACATACACGCGCGCACAGACCACAGGGTCTGTGGGAGGCAGTAAAGCCGGGAGCAGACAGTCTGCAGCTCGGTCACACACACACACACACACACACACACACACTTCCACACTCGCGGGAGAGAGCAGCGGCACAGTTGCAGTGTTGAGTGGAGATATCATCGCTCGCCGGTTTTCCTTCCCATCACCTTCACTAAAGCGGAACAACTCAGCACACATCAGGTTCAAACCCGTGTTTACAGTCCAGCTTTTATTCAACCAGGGCTTTAAAACCCAACATACAGGGGTTGGACAATGAAGCCGAAACATCTGGTTTTCGACCCCAATCATTGATTAGTTTGGTGTAGGACCCCCTTTTGCGGCCAATACGGCGTCCAATGGTCTTGGGAATGACATCTACAAGTCCTGCACAGTGGTCAGAGGGATTTGAAGCCGTTCTTCTTGCAGGATGGTGACCAGGTCACTACGTGATGCTGGTGGAGGAGAACG
>JAOUQT010000002.1:15757742-15775158 GCA_025769995.1 Xyliphius kryptos | reverse complement strand
GGGCAATCACTCTCTTTCTCTCTCTCTCTCTCTCTCTCACAAACACTATATACGGGCAATTTAGTGCAGCCAGTTTACCTTGAGGGACGAAACAGGAGAACCCAGAGGAAACCCACACAAACACGAGGAGAACATGATTCAAACCTGGATTCCCAGCGTTGAAAGGCGAGCCCGTCCCAATGCTCACAGTGTCAAGCCTGGAGTCGAGTGGTACAGACGACGGCGGGGAGGCTTTTGTGCAGAGACATAAATAAGAAAGTGTCGTAATGCATCTCATGCATTAATGTAAACATAAAATAATGAGGGGAATCAACACGGTTGAGAGGAACCGAACGTCTGACCACCAGTAAGGAGACGAGAAGCACACGGTGAGATAAATGATAAACACGGAGGCTGCAGCGGCTCATGGACCCAATGTAATACGTAGGGAGAGTGACAGGCAAACGGAAACACCGCGACCAGGTCTCCAGCCAATCACAAGGTTGTAATTTTAATTGATCATTTAATTTTATTTTTACACCAATGTGGTTCATACAGGATGCGAAACGTACAGCATTATGACACGTATGATATAAAACTAGGGCATCGCAGGGAATTTAAATGATGTGAGACGGGGGAAATGTGGGCGTTTCTAATTTCCGCCTCATGCATATTCATAGTTCCTCACAGTTGTTGGAATCGTTAGCCTCGCACCAGGGTGCAAAGACACGCCGTGGTTATTAAAATAGCAACAAAGACGTTAAAGCAGTTCACATGGTTTATTTATAATGTCATGGAAGAGCATAAACTCCACGAGACTGTAAGCTATTGTGCCAAACCGGCTGCAGAATTTTGGTTAGTTCTAAAAATAGCCCATCACAGAGTTGAATGGCATGCTGTGTCGAGACCGGGGGAGACGAGTGAATTGAAGCAGGCCGGCTCTTTAATTGGCTGTCTCTTATCTCTCCCCGTGCAGTGTGTACGGCTGCCCTCTGGCCAAGAAGAGGAGAACACAGGACAGGCCGCCCCTGGAGCCCATCGCCAAGAGGAAGGCCTTTTACACTCACCCGGAGCAGCGGCGTATGGACGACTGCTACGAGACGGACGTGGCCGAGGTGACGGACGAGAAAGACGACGGTGAGGAGGTAGAGGACGACGCCGGGGAGGAGGTGGCAGAGCAGGAGGAGGAGGAGGAGGAGGATGATGACGAGGAGGGAGAAGCCGTGGAGGTAGAAGATGAGTATACGGACAACGAGGACGGAGTTGAGCAGGAGGAGGAAGAAGAAGAGGTGGGGAACGGAGAGGAGGACGAGATGGAACAGGAGGAGGAAGTGGTAGATGATGAGGAGGGGATGGATGAGGAAGAGGAGGATGAGGAGGACCAGGAAAAAGAGGAGGAAGAAGGCCAGCGGCGCAGTCAGGAACAAGGTACGAGTGATACGGGTTTTCTTGAAGTTGGAGATAGTTCAATCGTCTCGAAACGGCAATCCCCCAAAGTCGAAGCGTGCCTGACTCTTAAATGCTAGTCGAACGTTACACCCAAAACCCACCCATGAATAATTAAGACAAAAGTATGTGGCCAGCAGCGGGTAGCGAGAGATTGGGCCTCTGATCAGTGCAGGGTCAGCAGTGATGCGGACGCTGCACCCGTCTGTCGTGGTGAAGGAGCTAAGCCACAAGGCAAGGCTCTTGATTTACCAGTTAGTCTACGTTTCTACCCTCACATATGGTCATGAGCTTTGGGTAATGACCAAAAGAACGAGATCGTACAACTGGCCGAAATGGGTTTCCTCTGCAGGGTGTTTTTAGCGATAGGCTGAGAAGCTCGGTCATCCAGGAGGGACTGGGACTAGAGCCGTTCGAAAGAGCCAGTAGAGGTGGCTCGGGCATCTAGTAAGGATGCCTCCTGAGTGCCTCCCCAGGAAGGTGTTCCAGGCAAGTCCTGCTGGGAGGAGACCTCGGAGAAGACCCAGACCACGCCGGAAAGATTAGATCTTCCGGTTGGCCTGGGAACACCTCGGAATCCCCCCTGTTGAGCTGGTAGAGGTGGCTGGGCAGAGGGACATTTAGGCCTCTGATTGGCACAGGGTTAGCAGTTATGCAGACTCTGTACCGGTCTGTCGTTAGTGAAGAAGGAGCTAAGCCACAAGGAGAGGCTCTTCCAACCCTCACCTATGGTCATGAGCTTTGGGTAATGACCAAAAGAACGAGCGGCTGAAATGGGTTTCCTCCGCAGGGTGTCTGGGCTCTCTCCTAGAGATAGGCTGAGAAGTTCAGTCATCTGGGAAGGACCAGAGCCGCTACTCCTGCACGTTAAAAGGAGCCAGTTGAGGTGGTTCGGGCATCTAGTAAGGATGCCACGTGAGCACCTCCCCAGGGAGATGTTCCAAGCAAGTCATGTTGGGAGGAGACCTCGGGGAAGACCCAGGATACGCTGGAATGATTAGATCTTCCGGTTGGCCTGGAAACGCCTCGGAATCCCCTCAGTAAGCTGGTAGAGGTGGTTGGGGAGAGGAACGTTTGGGCCTCTCTGCTTCGGTTGCTGCCCCTACGACCCGAACTCCGGAAAGCGGAAAATGATGGATGGATGGATGGATGGATGGATGGATGGATGGAAAAGTATGTAACGTTTGCCAATTTTGAGGTGCTTTCATCCAAAGCGACTTACAACTATCCCAACTTGATGGTTGCGATCAGAACACGGGGTTGTTACAGAAACCCTGGAGCAATGAGGGTTGAGGGTCTTGCTCAAGGGCCCACATTGGTAACTTCAGTGCAGCTGGGATTTGAACCCTCAACCTTCAGATTGATAGTCCAACACCCAACCACTGAGCTACCACTCCCTACTTTTTCCGTTTCGATCGCAAAACCAAACGGACACGCCCCAAATCGAGCTGCACAGTGCAAGGTCAACGCCTCGACATTAGGAGAACGTACAAACTTCAAAAAGCCCTGATGATGTTCTCCGTTTGGAAAATTAAGTCCAGGACCCTGACGGAAAGTAAAAACCACGTCTGCATCAACCGGGGTACTTATTTATGAACGTAAAGATAAATGTTCCCCCGTCATCAGTGTCCATCGCTCTCAGGGGTGAACCCTAATCAGTGTTCTAGAGACATGGAACAGTTTTAGGGAGGAAAAAGCCGATGGAGTTGAAACTAAAGTCATGATGCAGGCGCTGCTCCAAATAAGGGCCACAGGGAAAAGGCATCGACAGCTTTGTGTTCTTTGGTGGAAGGTCACCGTAATTTGAGGTGTACTTGGATGTTTTTGCAGCAACTTTCAGTGCACTCTCAGCAGCAGCAGCAGCCTGAACGAGCACCTGTAAAGCACTACCTCTGTCCCCAAAATGCTGAGTTTGAAACCTGCATGAATATACAGCAAAACATGCCATTTAGACACGAGGAACCCAGACTTCAAGTGGTTTTATATTTGCACTTTAGTGCAGACTCGTCCACTGGCAGGTCGTTTTAAAGAGAAAGCTCGGCTGAGGGCGCTGGACAGACAGATTTCAAGCCCACTCTGATCCTCTCTAATACAGAGCTTTACTGATGTTAGCACAACCTCCTCTCAGCTCTGGCAATGCAGGTTTGTATCCCCATCTGGGTGGAGTTTCCATGTCCTCCCTGTGTCCGTGTGGGTTTTCTCTGGGTTCTCTGGTTTCCTCCCACAGTCCAAAAATATGGCTTCAAAGTGAAGTGGCTGCTCCAAATCACCCGTGGGCGTCACGTTCGCCTCTCAATGCTGGGGGTTCCTGGTTTTAATTCCAATCAGGGTTGAGTTTCCATGTCCTCCCCGTGTCCATGTGGGTTTTCTACGGGTTATTGGTTTCCTGCCACAGTCCAAAAACATGCCTTCAAAGTGAAGTGATGCTCTAAATCACCCTTGGATGTCACGTTGTCTTAGTGGTTAGCATGTTCTCCTCTCAGCGCTGGGGATTCCCGGTTTGAATCCCAATCAGTGTGTAGTTTACATGTCCTCCTTGTGTCCGTGTGGGTTTCCTCCAAGTTCTCCGGTTTCCCGCCACAATTCAAAAACATTCCTTCAAAGTAAAGTGGATGCTCTAAATTACCCCTGGGCGTCACGTTCGCCTCTCAACGCTGGGGGTTCCTGGTTTGAATCCCAATCAGGGTGGAGTTTTCATGTCCTCCCCATGTCCTTGGAGGAAGCAGAAGATAATGAATAAATGAAAGTTCTCCACCGTTAGTATTCCACGAGTGGGAGGGGAGCGGTAGCTCAGTGGTTAGGGTGTTGGACTATCAATCAGAAGGTTGAGGGTTCAAATCCCAGGTCCACTGAAGTTACCAATGTGGGTTCAAGACCCTTAACCCTCATTGCTCCAGGGTTCTGTATCAACCCTGTGTTCTGACCCCAACCAAGCTGGTTTACTTACAAGTCGCTATGAATTAAAGCGTGAGCTTAATAACTAAATGTAATATATATCTGTACACACACACACACACACACACACACACAAAAGCCGTCTCAGAAAGAACATACAAATGCCACACGGAAAGAACTCTGCCTGTTCTCTCTGGATCTATCTGCTGTGAGGTGAGCGCACGGCCCCTGCGTCGCCATGCCGCCGGCGGCAACCCGAAATAAATGGATTATTAGATTCAATCACATAGAAACTCATTCCAGCACATTGTATAGTTTACAAATAAGAAGAATGCAATCAAATCTACAGCGAAGGCTGATTCATAATTACATTACAAATGATGGAAAAATCCAAACCAAAAGTATAGACTTATTTAACGCTGCCGCCTGAAATACATCACCGAATGAAGTCTTATTCGTTTCCAAAATGTCAGTGATGACAAATGCGTTATGGCAGAACTACGTCACTGTGACACGGAACATCAGTCTTCTGTTAAAGCACATTATTAACTGGCAACCAAACCGCATTAATAAATAGTAACCCCAGACTTTATGACATCATTCGCTTGGTCACAGAGTCTGAAGGTCTGTGTGTGTGTGTGTGTGTGTGTTGGTGGGTGTGTTGGTGGGTGTGTTTTCCGAAGCCCTCCCCAGCAATCGGATTAGATGAATAATGTGTCTCATCTCTCCCAGACACTGGAGGCACCACACTGGGCCGTACATGGCCTCGCTCCTCCTATCCTCCAATCAGATCTGACATTGCCTTGGAGTCTAATCAAGAATGGCACTTCCTCCATGGTTCGCTTTAATGCTTTATGATGTGCTGTTCTCTCGTACAGAGATGCTCATGAGCCGTGTGCCGATGAGTAAACACTGCGAGGAAAGTCAGTGCCCTACTTCCTTACAGCGGCTGGAAGTACTCCACGTCTCTGGCGATGGAAAATGACTGCGATACTGCGAGCCATTCTGGAAAGAAGCGTCAGAAGATTGCAATCTCTCGGCTGTAACCCAAGTGGCATTGTTGGCTTCTTTTCATATCGTAGCGTCGCTAATCCGTCCAACACGCCGTCGCTCTGACTTCTTCTTCACATTCGATCGGTCTCACTGCTCCGTCTCCATTGTGTTCCTTGATTGCTCTCCAAATTGCTTCTTCATGCCATGTTTAAACCAGTCTATTTGCACCAGGTGTTCCGGGATCTGGAGCAACTTCCGGAACCCAATAGTGATACCTGGCATTCTTCGTTTACATCTCTGCTTCCCGGTTCATATATCTGCTCTGATATTACAAGCTGAGCCTGAAGCACAGGGCTGGTTATGGTAGAACTTCAATTGAGAACTTTACATGTGGGCAAGTCCTGGGTTCCTGTCCCTTTTTGTTTGGCGTCTGCATGTTCTCCCCATGTATGTGGGATTCCCCTGGCAGCTTAGCTTTCCATCCACAGAACAGTGATCGTTTTTCCCTGGGTGTGATGGGGAACCAAAAGGGTTTCTGAACCTTAGATCCTACGAGCACTGGGATAGGCTCTGGCATTATAAGTTAGAAGTATCCCGGTGAGAAGGATGGGCTACAAATCCAAATGTTGTGGATTTGGGGACCAAGAAAGGACCCTTAAACCAGGTCTTTAACCCTCATTGCTTCAGTTTCATGGATGACCATGTACACTGCCCCCAGCTGGGACACTTTTAAGGAGCACTGGATAAAATATTCGGCAAAATAATTAACCTGTTACGTTTGCCTCTCAGTGCTGAGGGTTCCCGGTTCGAATGCCAATCTGGGTGGAGTTTCCATGTCCTCCCCGTGTCCGTGTGGATTTTCTCGGGGTTCTCCGGTTTCCTCCCTCAGTCCAAAAGCATGCCTTCAAAGTGAAGTGCTCCTCTAAATTACCTGTGGGCGTCACGTTCGCCTTTGGGGATTCCTGGTTTGAATCCCAATCAGGGTGGAGTTTCCATGTCCTCCCCGTGTCCGCGTGGCTTTCCTCCGGGTTCTCCGGTTTCCTCCCACAGTCCAAAATATGCCTTCAAAGTGAAGAGCTGCTCTAAATTACCCGTGGGCGTCACATTCGCCTCTCAGTGCTGGGGATTCCTGGTTTGAATCCCAATCAGGGTGGAGTTTCCATGTCCTCCCCGTGTCCGTGTGGGTTTTCTCCAGGTAAACTGAATGCTCTAAATTGCCCCGTATAGTGTGTGGCTGTGTGCGTGAGTGTGTGCCCAGCGATGAATTGGCGCCCTGTCCTGGGTGTATCTACCCAGCGCCTGAGATGTTCTCCTCTGGATGGGCATGATGAACCTCACCGTGACCCTCATAAAGGAATAAGCGGAACATAATGAATGAATGAATAAACGAATGAAAATTAACGGCTTTAAGACCCCAACGCCGCCCTGATCCGGATCAATATTCTAGAAAATGAGTTATTGATGTTATGACTATTTTGCGAAGTGCAGCTGTTAAACATGTCAGAGTGCATGAATTAGCCAAACTGACCCAAACTCAGAGCAATCCATTGCTAAACTGTATTTGTTGCCATTTCAGAGACCGGCCATCTAAATGGCAGTAACGGCAAACACAGCCCTTTGATGGAGAAGGACGACAACAACAACGATGAATACGACAACTACGACGAACTCGTGGCCAAGTCGTTGCTCAACCTGGGTAAGATCGCCGAGGATGCCGCCTATCGAGCGATGACTGAGTCGGAAATGAACAGCAACTCCTCGCACAGCGCTGAGGAGGAAGAGGAGGAAGAGGAAGATGAGGAAGACGAAGAGGACGACGAGGACGACGAAGAATATGATGATGAGGGAGATGACTGCTCCAGGAAGGGTGAGTTAAGTCTAGATGTGGATAGTGATGTTGTCAAGGAGACCGTGGACTCCCTAAAGCTGCTGGCCCAGGGTCATGGAGCAGTACTTTCGGATAATCTTGAGGAACAAGCCTATCAGGAAGATGGACTCAAACCCGGGAACTGTAATGCCTTGAATGGCTTTGCCGGCTATGGTTGTAACGGGTTCGGTAACAGTTGTGCCCAAGGCAAGTTCTCCAGCAATGGTCAGTTAGTTGATGAGAGCGATGAGGAGGTATGCTTGAGCAGCCTGGAGTGTTTACGAAACCAGTGTTTTGACCTCGCCCGCAAACTAAGTGAAACCAAACCGGCCGACAAACCCATCCAGTGTCAAGAGGGTCACCAAGACACCATGCTGCACCACGACATCTATGGAGACTGTCAGCAGCAGCAGCATCCAGATGACCACCGTGTCCTCGAGCGCAATTACTCAGATATGGTCAACCTCATGAAGCTAGAGGAGCAGCTCAGCCCACGTTCCAAAGCTCTGTCCAGTTGTGCCAGAGAATACGATGCCTATAGGGACGAGGATACCACGTCTATTACCTCAGACCGCTCCGACGACGGCTTCGACTTCACCAAGGGAAACCTGTCCCTGCTGGAAAAGGCCATTGCCCTGGAGTCGGAGCGGGCCAAGGCCACGCGGGAGAAGATGGCCTCGGAGGCAGCCAGGAGAGACAGACTGCAGCTCCTCGACGAGAATCATGGTCTGAGGCTCAGCTGTGCAGAGGAGCGTAAAGCCCGGATGCATCATGATGGCCTCAAGAAGTCGTACTACCCTAAAGGTGAGCAGGTAGAAGAGCGGATTCTTGACTGATGAGTTTTATTTGTTTTTTGTACCAGTTTGCATTTTCTGGAGCCACTGAGGTGTCTGTAGGGCTTTGTGATGTTTTGGAATGAAGGTATACCATTTAATTACCTGCTCGTTATTCTAGTCTGGACTTCTGTGAAGCATCTTTCATGATGTCCATGGTTGGAAGTGCTATGCAGCTTAATAAAAATGAATTTAATTGGAATGAGTTATGTCAAATCAAATGGACTTTAATTGAACTTAAATGAATCTAATCGAATCAAATTGAATTCCGTTCTCGATCCCGAACGCTGCCAATACGTTGAAACTGCTTCTTGGATGTTCTGCTGAGATCAGACTTATTAGATTGAGTAGCTGAAAGACCGAGCCGATGGTGTGGAGCTGCTTACACCATAAATCTGAAAGTATATGGACACTGCTGCAAAGAGTGACTCTTAAAAGTCCCTTAGTTTCAGTAAAGATAGGCGGCAGCTTCCGTTTTGTGGTTTTAGTCGTTTAGCAGATTTAGCAGAGAAACCAAAGGATTCACATTCTCGTGTGGCATTACTGTGGACCTCCACATAAAAAAGTCTTCATATTAACGTTTTGACCAGTTTAATGGTGGTGATGTACCAGTGGTATGACCTCAAACCCATTCGGTATCTGTGGAATGACTGAAAGGATGAACAGGCAACTTGTTTGTTCCTGACCATCTTCACGACTCAAAATAACTCACAAAAAACATTGCATTTGGGAATATTTTTCCCATTTCCCATATTTTTCCGTTTTAGTCAGAATACACTCAAGATATTATTCTCACAATGCAATATCTCTCAGAATAAAATGCCGTGTACGCGAACGCTGTTTGAGCGAACGCAGTGTGAGAGAACGCAGTGTGAGAGAGTTCAGCGTGAGAGAGGGCAGTGTAAGAAAGTGCAGTGTGAGAGAATGCAGTGAGAAAAAAATGAGTGTGAGAGATTGCAGTGTGAGAGTGCTGTGAGACAGACTGCAGTGAGAAAGAATGGAGTGTGAGAGAATGCAGTGAGAGAGGGCAATGAGAGAAAATGCAGTGTGAGAGAATGCAGTGTGAGAAAGCACAATGAGAATCATCGCAGTGTAAGATCGCAGTGTGAGAGAATACAGTGTGAGAGAGGGCAGTGAGAGAGACCGAAGTGAGAGAGAATGCAGTGTGAGAGAATGGAGTGTGAGAGAATGCAGTGTAAGAGAGGGCAATGAGGGAGAAAGCAGTGTGAGAGAATGCAGTGTGAGAAAGCAAAGTAAGAATCAGCGCAGTGTGAGATCGCAGTGAGAGAGAATTCAGTGTGAGAGCGGATAGTGTGAGAGAATGCAGTGAGAAAAAATGCAGTGTGAGAGAATGTGGTGCGAGAGAACAGAGTGTGAGAGAACGCAGTTTAAAAGAATGCAGTGTGAGAGAAAACAGTGAAAAGGTCGTGTAAGAGAGCGTAGTGAGAAAGAAGGCCGGGTGTGGAAGCACAGTGAGAGAGAATGCTGTGTAAGAGGGTGCAGTGAGAGAGAATGCCAGGTGAGGGAGCACTGTGAGAGGGAATGCTGTGTAAGAGAGTGCAATGAGAGAGAATGCAGTGAGAGATCACAGTGTGTGTGAGAATGCAGTGTGAGAGAGCACAGTGTGTGAGAATGCAGTGTGAGAAAGCACAGTGTGTGAGAATGCAGTGTGAGAGAGCACAGTGTGTGAGAATGCAGTGTGAGAGAGCAGAGTGTGTGAGAATGCAGTGTGAGAAAGCACAGTGTGTGAGAATGCAGTGTGAGAGAGCAGAGTGTGTGAGAATGCAGTGCGACCTCTGTACACAGTTTGCTACCAGTGTGAAGAACGCGGTCCCCGTGGCGCTGGCCATGGTGCTGTTCTGTGTTGTTCAGATAGGGCACCGTGGTTACATCAGAGTCCAGGCCTGTCAGGCATAAGTAATGGAACAGGGAGAGAAGACAGTGAATCTTCTCCCCAGGATGCAGTCTGCATTTAGGGTGTCTATTTATAAACCCAGCGAAGAACTCGAACAGGAAATGTGTTACAGCTTTAAAGCCGGGGAACGAGCAAAGAGTCCAGCTTCATAAATAATGCACACAAACGTACATTAAATGGCCCAAACATATATGAGCTTGTTCAAAAAATGACTCCGAAGCACCGAGTCTAATCAGACGCTGTTCTTTTACATCTGTAACAGACTCGAGAACTCTGCAAAAAAGACTTTATACAAGATTTTAAAAGGTCTTTGAATCATATCAAGACGTTTTTATAGACTGGAAATGTCTTATTGAGGAGGGATTTGGAGCGTTGATTAGCAGTTTAGGGCCTCAAACCCTGGAGACTCCATGTGGACTTGTAGGGTTCTTGAACAAAATGTTCTCAGGAGCAGCATTACGGCTGACGCTGAGCTCAGACCTCTTTTAAAATACATCCCAACATTTAAAAAACAACAATGAAATCACTTTAGTTTAAAAGCAAACATTCAGATGAAATTAAAATAAGTTTGTCCCAAAGGTCTGGTGTTGAGTTCGAGGCTCTGTGGACCTTCAGCCACATGGACCTTTTTTGGTTTTTATTTCCTCTGGGTTCTCCAAAAACATGGATTAAGGGTAAATCGGCTGCTCTAAATTGCCCCTATATAGTATGTATGTGAGTGTGTGCCCAGTGATGGATTGGCGGCCTGTCCTGGGTGTGTCTGCCCAGTGCCTGAAACGTTCTCCCCTAAATAGGCACGGGGAACCTTCCCCTCTGCGACCCTAAAATCCATAAATGCAGCACAAGTTAAGTTTCAAATTTGTGATTAGTGATGGTAAGAATATTTATTTACTCTTTAAATTTAAGGGAATATGGTTTAAAAAACTTCAATTTAGCCCCGCCCTTGCGTTCCTTGGAGTTTGTATATACATTACAGGCCAAAAGTTTGAAGACACCTTCTCATTCAATGCATTTTCACGACTATTTCCATTGTAGATTCTCACTAAAGGCATCAAAACTATGAATGAACACATGAGGAGTTCTGTACTTACTTACGTTTTTTTGTTAAGTACATAACTCTTTATGTGTTCATTCATAGTTTTGATGCCTTCAGTGAGAATCTACAATGTAAATAGTCAAAAAACAGTGAAAATACAGAAACCGCATGGAATGAGAAGTTGTGTCCGAACTTTTGGCCTGTACTGTATTACGCACATACACATACATACATACATACAGTACGTATGTACACAGATGACGCACAACATTTGACGAGTGAACTCGATAGTGATTGGCGGGTAGCGTGGCAGGAATGAGGCAGGCGTTTGGTAAGTTAACTTGATAAACATTGGCACGCGGGTAGCGTAGTGGGAACGAGGTGAGGCGTTTGGCCAGCAAACTTGGTAACGATTGGCGCACGGTACAAAGGAAACCTTTGTACCCCAACCAAAACCAAAAGACATCAGAGACATACAAATGTATACAAAGAGCAACGGGTCACACATAAACGTGGCAGCAGGACGACAGGTTACTATGCAACAGGTCGTCCCATTTGGCATGATGTTCAAATAGTATATACTGTATATACCAAATATTAAACAAATACAAATGTATTACTTAAGGTTAAAAGGTTTAAAAAAAATTAGTTTTCCAACCAAAATCCAGGTACCTGAACAGAATTTTCTCTTCTGTTGTTAGAGCTGCCACCTGGATTGTCTCTCGCCACAGCAGTAAGAGTATAGTGGTCCTTTGTCTCTCGGTCCAATGGGGACAGTATATAGATGTCACCCTGTAAACCAAATGAAGAAAGCAAGATACTTACGGATCACCATACAGCATTTCTTACAAATAAAAAAAATACGGTAACACTCTCAATGAATCCGTTATTCATAATGCATTATAAGTGTATTCATAAAGCTTTATAAAGTATTCATAACGGGATATAACCCGTAATTTGTTAATGTACATAGATGTTCATAATCATGTTATAACAATTTGACATAAAGCTTTATAACACAAAGTGACATAATGCATTATAATATAACTTATTTCAACTTTTGACTCTTTGGATGTTTACACATTCTTACTTAAAACAAGATGATTACACTTTATTTAAAATCTGTAAAGAGCATTTATAAGCTTCTATAAGTCATTATGTACTACTATGTTTGCAGTCTCTTTCAAAGAGGTAGAGTAATTGACAACAACACTTTACTTTATGCCTGTAAAAAGAGCTTATAAGCTTTTATAAACAGTCATGAGCACTGATAAAGTCCATTTCAAGAAAAGCAGTAATTAAACACAATCGTTACAAGGCTTTATGTCAATGTTAATGAAGATATAAATATATATATATACTGCATTGTCACTATATTATAAAGCCTTATGGCATTTTCTTATAACACTTTATAAGTGTGGTTATAAACATTTATGGACATGAACAAAGGCCTATGACCAGTATTATAAAGCGTTATATAGAAATACTATAAATTTATTGAATTTAGGATGTATAAAACAATTTTCCAAGTTCATTTCTGGATTCAATAAATAATTGCAAAACAATTTATTCTAAACATAATCAGGTCGTCTCATCCGTTACAAACATTTGACGGCTGAAATAATGCAAATGGGTTTTAATAAGTTTCAGACGTGTGCTGATCACACAGCCACATACCTTTTTAGCATTGTTATGAAATAGTAAACACAATCATGACTCACTGTGGATGGAGTAATTCCAAATTTTCCCTCTCCATCAACCAGTCCATAGTCAATAACGGCAAAGAGTCCAGAATCAGCATCTGTAGCACTTACTCGCAGAATTATGGTTCCCAGAGCCATATCCTCAAATACAGGCCTCTTTACATACACACACACAATATATATATTAAGATTTGTAAATATATATAAGATATGCAAGATTTGTTAATATTCCTGTCCAGAAATAGATTGGCAAACTGTCTTTGGTCTGCATCTCTACAAACAGTAAAATAATCCAACATGGATAAATATCTAAATCCAGCATTAAAGAGAAAAATTGTTAAGTGAGTAATTGTATTATTGCTGATTTCAGGAATATATATGTAGTTTTTCATTTCACAATTAATTTAAGTGTAACAGATGATTTTTTAAAGAAGCTTATTTGTATAGAGGCTTATTTTGCATATAGTCCTATTATCAGCAATCCTCAGTCCTCTGCCTAAATCTCCTGGTATGGTCACCAATCCAAGTTAGGGATGCTATTGGGCTGATTGGTTGTCAGGACATCCTTGCTCACTTGTGATGCACAGCTGAAAAACGTTATACTAATAAGTGAGCACTACATTCTAGGTTAGTTTAGTATCTGAAGCATCAGCACTTGTTGGCTTGCTCACAGGCTCGAAATGGCCAGGAAGAAGTGGTAGCGCAGTGATTAGGGTGTTGGGCTGTCAATCTGGAAGTTGTAGGTTTAAATCCCAGGTCCACTGAAGTTACTAATGTGGGCTCTTTAGCAAGACCCTTAACTCTCATTGCTCCAGTAAAATCTACCCTGCATTCTGACCCAACAAAGTTGGGGTATTTGTAAGTCCCTTTGGATAAAAGTGTTTTGAGGAAGGAAGGCTACTCAATGCCAAGAAACAAAAAATATCTTACCATGCTGTTAACTATGCCCTTGTTAAGAGTGACACACATTGGCTCTAACAAGGACAGAAAAAGGAGTGGGAGGCCCAGATGCACAACTGTGCAAGAAGCTAAATATGTGAGCCATTTGAGAGACATCATGGAAAAATTGCCAAGAAAAAGCCAGACCTCACACTGGCCAATAAAAAAAAAAGACTGTGATGGAAAAAAAAGACTGTGATGGGCCAGTGTGAGGTATGGATTTTTATTCTTTATTCTTTAAAAAACATCTGATACACTAAAATTAATTGTGAAAATGACAATATTGTTTGTGAATTGCACAACATTGTGTTTTTTCCTTTCCAAATAGAGGAAAATTTGCAAGTGATCCTAAACCTTTGAGCGGTAGTGTACATGATAAAAAATCTGTGATGAAGTGATATATTTCGCCTACAGCATTTACACACAGAGGAATTTGTCCTTCACATTTAACCCATCCATGCAGTAATACACACACTCAGTGAAGTGAGCACACGTGCCTGGAGCGGTGGGCAGTCCTGTACACGGCACTCGAGAAGTAATTGGTGTTAGGTGCCTTGCCAAAGGGCACTTCAGTCAGGTGAGACCGGGAATTTAACACCAAAACTGTTTAATTCTCAGCAACCTGCTTCTGGCTGCTAAATTTCCTTTTGGATAAATAAAGTCTGTTGGTCTGTCTGCCCAGCGATAGGTTGGTGTCCTGTCCTGGGTGTATTTGCCCAGCGCCCCAGACGTTCTCCCATGCATGGGCATGGGGAAGTCCCCTGTGTCTCTTGTAATGAATTAATGAGAAGATTTAAGTATTAAAATTCAAATACTAGTTGTCTTAAATTATTGATTGATTTTTTAAGTAGGAGTAATTAAAATTTAGCACTAATATTGCATTGTCAATAATGACTGCTGATCCACACAAAACTAAGTGTTATTACATAATGTAATAAGCATTATAAGCAGTTATTAACAGCATGCTAAACTAAAATGTTCAATCTATCATTATCAGAGCAATAAAAACCTTCACATTATTACCCCCAAATCCAGTCTAGTCTTATTTAAACCGTCTAATAAAACATATACAACGTTTTGAAACTTTAAGCTCAGTTACCAGTTCCCCCACAAACCTCACTTTTGGTTTTCATGATACCTGGTATGAGGGCTGTCTGAAAACAGGGTTGTTGTCATTGACGTCGATGATGCGCAGAAAAACGGGAAGTTCAGAAAAGCGTGGCGGACTTCCTTGATCCTGAGTCCGCACTGTGAAATTGAACCACTGGACCTGCTCATAGTCCACGGTGCGATTGGCTATAATTTTACCTGTGAAAGGCAAAGATTATTAAATAGTCAGTAAAACACGAAAGGGATTTTCTTTTTGCTCCTGAGCAACTACAATTCCACATGTAGACAATGGTGGAGTAGAAGAATGCTTTAAATCCATTCATTTCACCAATTCAGTAACAATCATCGTTTGCTTAAACGTTACCTGTGGTTAACGTGTATGTAGATACAAAATTGTATATATTTTCTCAATATGTAAAAGAAAGTCTGAGGTTTTTGTTCCAGTTAGTGTAAAATAATTCTGGGTGCTTATTTAGCAGTATAATATAGTATAATATAGTACTATTAGACTATACTATAGTACTATATTATACTATAAATGTGGACTACAGCATATAAAATGAATTTGAGCGACTTTTCATCAGTGCTTTATGCTGTACATCCATATCATAATACGATCATATAATGTGATGGTTTCAAACAAGCTAGGGAGGACAGAATAATTGAATAACTGTCATATTTATGGAACCCAATAATTCCTATTTTTTACGCCACTGATTCCAAGAGAGAACTTATAGGAACCAACACATTCACTTACACACATTTGACTGAATTGAGGATGTAAACATACATAACATATATACTAGTACACCTGCATATGAATTCAATGTATTGCAGGTCAATAATAGGACAGTTGAAACTAAAATATTGTACTGAATGCACAAAGTTATAGGGAGCCTTTATGAAGATGTTCCAAGACTGGTGTAGCATTTTCACAATCTGAAGGATGATGTGGGAACTTTGTGGAAAGCCCATAAAGAAGGGAATTACAGTAATCTAATTTTGAAAAATGAAGCATGGAATCTCTGCAGATTTAAGGGACTGGGAAGGATGAAGGCAGGAGATAAAATGAAGCAAAAATAAAGCAGACTTAGTTAGCGAACCAATAAGAGGTTCAAATGACAAAACCGGAGCAAACAGAACACCAAGATTATATAATGAACAGGATGAATTGACATGAGTATTAACTATAGTGAGGGATATATTCGTATGGGAAAGGACTATAAAATTAGAACCATTGATGAGGTCTTATGAGCGTTCGACAGAAGGAAATTAGCATGCCGTCACAGAGTTCATAAATACACTTGAAGATGAGTGGAGGTGGAAAAGTGGTTTAAAACTGATAGAAATGAAAGAAATGAAAGTTTAAACCATTCTGATATTTCAAATCACCAAGAGACTGAATGTAAATAATAAAAAGCCGTGGTCCTAACACTGAGCCCTGAAGAACACCCTGGGCTACAGATGCAGAGTCTTAATTACAATTACCCAGACATATATACTGAAGTTTATCTCATAAATAAGATGTAAAGCAGGAGATTACTGTACCTGAAAAAACAAAATTCCTAAGCTGTGAAAGTAGAATAAAATGGTTAACTGTATCAAATGCAAGAAAGTAAAAGAAGAACAAGAAGATAAGAAGTAGAATCATAAAAGAAAAAGAAGAGAGAATAGAAGCATAGCCATTATCAGAAGAAAGAAGAAGGTCATTTAGTACATAAACAAGTGCCGTTTCTGTGGTGTGCTGGGTAGAAAAACCAGACTGAAATATTGTATGTCAGAGAATTTAGAAGACGTGCTGAAGTAACTAGGTAGTAGGCGACCAGGTGTATACATGTTCAATAAACCTTAGAAAGCAAAGGAAGATTGGATATTGGTCTAAAATTGGTTAAAACAGAACTATCTAAGTTTTGTTTTTAAAGAAACCGAGTAGTGGTGGGAATTTTTTAATCTAATGGAATGTGACCAGAATTAAGAGTGAGATTAACAATATGACAAATAGAGAAAGAAAATAAAGAACTGCCCTGTTTAAATAGAAAATACTATTTTTAAAGTTTCAATTATATGCATATCATGGCTGTTTTAATAACAATTTATTTATTTCCCATTTAAGAATTTTCTACATTTTTTCCTCACACTGCTTTATTACAGCAACGATGAATCAAAAGTGGTTTTAATGAAGAATGAGAGGCGGACCCAGCATAGCAGTTTTTTTTTTACCAGTAGATGGATCCTCCAGCCTGATATAACCACCTCTAGGTAGGTTAAGCAGCTCGTAAAAAATCTGGCCATTGGGGCCTTTGTCTGGATCAACAGCTGATACAGAGAGCAGAGTGGTTCCAGGTTGAGCACCCTCAAGAATGCTCTCTGAGAAGTTGGTGACTCCAAATGGACGAAAACGAGGAGCGTTATCGTTTACATCTAGAACGCTGATGGTCAGCCTGGCTGTCAAGAGAAGAAGTTAAAAACATGAGAAAACAAATACAAGAGAACACAAAAATAAATATGTAAATACACACATATCTATTATATAAGGTGCTTAGGTGTCTGTGTGTCTTGATAGCAACAGGGGATGACGTGGGGCGCTTGCCGTGTCAACTCGTTAGTGATTGGCGCATGGGTGTACAGTGGCAGGGAGGACGTGTGGTTCTTGGCGTGTCAACTTGATAACGATTGGCGCATGGGTGTACAGTGGCGGGG
>JAOUQT010000002.1:15642632-15653894 GCA_025769995.1 Xyliphius kryptos | reverse complement strand
GTGTGTATGTGTGTGTTTCACTGCACGGATGGGTTAAATGCAGAGGACCAATTCCACTGTGTGTGAACATAGTGGCAAAGATGTATCACTTTCACTAATCCGGCCCTTGCTTTAAAGCAAGAGCACTACCCACACAGCGTCACAGTGATATGCGTTAATAATCCTAGTAAATGTGATTTAATAATTCCTTCTTTGTCGATCATTTATTTGTTTGTTTACAAAAATATATGCGATTATTTGTTACTTCTTTAAAACAGATATTAATTTCACTTGTCACTGATTGAAGTAATTAAAACCAGCCATTAGAAATGCACAAGCCAGTGTTTCTAGTGCCGGTCCCTAGCGCCGGTAAATGGTGAGGGTTGCGTCAGGTAGGGCATCCGGCGTAAAACATTTGCCAGATCAGTTATGCGAGTTCTTCAATGATGATTGACTCGCTGTGGCAACCCATGATAAAGAGAGTGGCCGAAAAAAGATAATATATTGATTGAAGTAATTGAAGTTAAGCGCACGTTTGCGTGTGACGAATCTGCAGACACTAATTCCAGAATGGCGAAAGTGTTAAAATGAATACAGAGGTATGTGTGCCTTTAAATCAACTATTTCATCATTCGGCTGCGGCTTTTTTTTTTGCCTACCCGCATTTGTACAAACTCCGCCCTACATATACCGAAACGCTGATTTTATTTGACATTGTTGAATCATACGTACTCAAAAATATGAAATTAATTCAAAACAAAAGCACAAAGAGTTTTTTTTTTCATTATTTTTTGCAAATGAAAATTTGTTAAAATATTAAGTAAAGTTATTTAATAAATAAAGTAAATAAATGATGGCAGCATTTTTTTAATGTTAATCATATATATTAAGTATATTTCATACAATATTTTTTGCCCAAGGATTGTCATTTTCTTTGCTGAAGCCAATTATATCATTTTTTATTCGATAAAAAAAATTATTAATCTATTAATAATTCTTATAAAAAAGGGAGAGGCCGAAAGAAAAATATTTCAACATTTACAAATATACTGATTTTTCAACAGAATTTACATTTTTAAAACTTTTCTTTAAAAAAAATGAAAACTTCTGTATAATTTATGAAAACGCAATTATTTTCTGTGATTATTTTTAATGCGTTTTATTATATTTTATATACAGTATGCATTTTCATGCGTTGTTTGTCATTTTCCAGACGACTCGTTAACGTTTAAGTACTTTCGACTTGACGGACATCACCTTTGTCCAATCAGAACCAAAATACGTTGTAAATATGACCACGCCTTTAAATAATTACGGCCAATCCGCGCAGAAAAGGCTGGATCAATACAGAATACGGGTAGCGGGATTAAAACAAGGCGGTTTCGCCGCTTCCACATGTTGTACAGAGTGACATCAGCGGTGCTCCGGAGCCGAGTGGATATCTCAGCCGCTGTTCGTTACATCTGCCCGGGGCCCACAGTCAAATCTCAGACACTCTCTGCTTCACGTCTCATCAGATCTGTTTCTCTTTCTGCCTGCTTGAGCAAGAAGAAGCAGACGAGCAGTCTCTGTTTGGAGCGACGTGTTGGGAAAAACATGGACGTCAACATAGAGGAGATTTTGGCTCCATTGAGACAAGCTGTAAAAGAGCAGGTAAGGAAAACATTTTTGAATTGTTATTGTTATTAAAGATGCAGTTTTTGCACGTGGAGTTAGTAAACGAAATGTTAATAAATGAATCTGGTCGCCTATGATCATTCTAGTCCTCTTACTAGAACGATATTAGTGCACCAAGTGGAATGAAACCGTATTTATCTGTATATACGTGCAGTAGATTTCATACATTAATCAAACAGCTCAGAGTTAAAATCGCCTTCGTATTGCCACGTATATTGCTGGCCTTGAGCCAAGTTCCTCAGTTGTCCTTAAGCCAAAATAACAGTATAGTATTAAAACATCTTGAATTTGTATTGCACTTTCTCTAAGCGCCGCATTGCCACGTATGAACGTCTGTTTTAAAACTGTGTCTCAAATCAGTTCCTCACATCCTACTTCTTACTTCTTGGGGCTCTTCCGGTTTGACTGTACGGTGCAGGGAGGCTGCAGTGTGGGAAGCAGTGATTCCTATCAGAGTCATATTAACATTTTTTTTTGCATTTCCCTGCCACCAGGCGTTGCCACACATGGCACATAGGACAATCTTAGTGTCTCCAGTCTGACTGTCGTGGGGAAACACATGTAAACATGGCGAGAATTCAAATTTAAGACAAACATTTTGCTCTATCTGGGATTTATCCCGGGTCCTTATTGCTGTGAGGTGACAGCACTATCACTGTGCCACTGTATGAGTTCAGCTTAGCTATTTATTTTAGCAAGCATATAAGCACAATTCCACATTATTAGCAGCCAAACAAGCAAAAACCTGTGGACCCTGACACACCTCTTTTCCCAAGGTGGAGGTACTGTCCGCCGTATCTCGTGTTGAGTGTCTTGCAAAAAAAAAAAAATATGTGATGCATATATGCTTGAATTAAATTACGTAGGCTATAGAAATATGAGGAAATACACACTGGTCACTTTATTAGGCACATTTTGCTCTCAGACCTGCTTTATTTCTTCATGGAATGCTTTCTAGAGAGTTTTATTTCACATTCCTTGGTTCAAAGAGGTTATTTGCATTACTGTTGTCTTTCTATCATCTCAGTCCATTCTGCCCATTCTCTTCTGACCACTGGCATGACATCAACAAGGCATTTTTATCCACACAACTGCAGCTCACTGGATATTTTCTATTTTCTGTAAACTTCAGTCAGTGGTTGTGCATGAAAATTACGTTTCCGGAAAACGATGCAACATTTAAAGTGACATAAATCACCTTTCTTCCCCATTATGATGCTCGGTTTGCAATTCAGAAAATTGTCTTGACCACCGTTACATGCCTTAATGCGTTAAGTCAGCCATGTTATTGGTGTAAAAAAAAAAAATTGTGTAAAAATGCAATTGAACCGGTGTACCTAATAAAGTGCCGTGTATAATAAGGCATTAAAAATTTTTACTCTGACTCTTGAACCTAGAATACATTTGATCTTGATGCCTCTGCTGACTGCACATAGATGCAGTAATAATAATTTCTTGTTTTTATGATGGCCATTTCACAAAGAACTGTTACCAGATAGTATGATGATTACAACCCATTTGAAGTTTGATCAATTTTAAATCTCAATCATCACTGTTCCTGGGCGGCACGGTGGCGCAGCGGACAGTGCTGTGGCCTCACAGCAAAAGGACCCGGGGTAGATTCCTCGGTGGGTGCTCTGGTTTCTTCCCACGGTCCAAAAGTATGCACGCTAAGTAAATTGAAAATGCTAAATTGTCATTAACATGTGTATATGTGACTTTGCTGATGATATGAGACTACGGTATGACCGCATTCCTTCTATTAGAATAGACACTGGTGCTGAGGATAACATTAAACAATAAATGAATGATAAACATCACTGTTCCAGATATGATATACCCATCCTCATAATAATAACCACTCTCTTGCAGAGGAAACTGAACAATGTCTGCTTTTTACCATACACACAGTTACTGTGCTATAAGATTCAGCACTTGGGTGATGGAGTGAGAACGGGGAAGACGCTTACTATACCAGTGTATTTGTGGTTATGGCTGTGGAAAGCCTATACAACTTCATTCCACTTACACCCAAAGGGCTCTTTAGAGACACCTATTAGGCAAGTTTTTGGACAGTGTTGGGGAAAACCGTGGGACCCTTTAACCACTTTGTCATGGGGTAGAAGTGCTACCAACTGTGCTCATGAATTTCAATATTTGCAGGGTGAAAGATCTGACTTGGATGCTCAGATTTCTGTTTGAACCCTGTGTTTTTCTTCTGGTGTTCAGGGCGAGCTTGTGCGTCAGATGAAAGTCGACGGCGCTCCTGATGTAGACGTTACCAAAGCTGTGGCGGAGCTCAAAGCCAGGAAGAAGATCCTCGAGGCAAAGGTAATTGAGATATTATATTTCATTATCTGCAGTTGCATTGAATGGTCTGTAAACCTCTCGTGGCTAGAGATGAGACTAATCTCAGACAAAATCTTAAAAATGTCTATCTTATATTGCTGTTGAAATAAAATTTATGGAAAATATGTGAAGTGAAGTTGAACTGAATCTTGTCTTAGGGCTTGAGAAGTTATCTTTTATTACCTAAAAACTTTTTACAAGACATTTTTATGCATATCAGCTTAAGTGATGTTCTTTCTAAACTTTCCTAGTTTAAAACCAATTGCTGAGAATATTTGCTTATATCAGGCTTTTCCTTTCATTTTTATTTTACATTATCAAAATCTTCAAACAGCCAATTGATGGAAAACCATTTTTTATTTACTGACTTACAGCTATTTTTTTGATAAATCTCTAAATTAGGAGAATTATCCTTTATTAGAATTTATTTTTGTATGCTTTGGTGACAGTGGCACTGATCGGAAGCAGAGCTGAAGATGGCAGAGTTTAAGATGCTGAGCTTCTTTTTGGGAGTCAACAGGATTAGGAATGAGAACATCAGAAGGACAGCACAGGTTGGAAAATTGGGATGCAAAGTTTGAGAGGGCAGAATGAGATTGTTTGGACATGTGCAGAGGAGGGTTAGTGTATATATTGGTAGGAGGATGTTGAAGATTGAGCTGCCAGGCAGGAGGCAGAGAGGAAAACCAAAGAGGCGATACTGTATATGGATGTGGTCAATGTAGACATGCAGGTAGCATGCTGTGAGAGCAGAAGATGCTGAGAGGTGGAGAAGATTGACTCACTGAGGTGACCCCTGATTAAAAAGAGGCCAGAAAAAAAAGACTTTCTTGGAGGCTACATTAATGACGAATTTAGAGGCGCACCTGAGCATTCTGTTTTGATTTGATCCAATCGTTTACACTAATAATCTGATTGTTGTCGAATTTCTCTGTTTGGGTATTGAGTCAAGTATGCACTTTCCAAGTTCTTAGAATAAAAGATGTTGAATTTCTGATCTGCAGTTTACACCAGGTCTAATTTTCTGCAGAATCCTTTGCCTCTATCTCAGAATGAGGCTGTATCTTTTAAATACTGTGAACCAGCTTCAACTCTTCACTCCACTTCACTTACTGCACATTTATTTTCGTGTGGATCCAGGAACTCTCACTTCAGACCAAAGATGACATCGTGGACAGAGTGAAGATGGAGGACACACTGAAGAGGCGCTTCTTTTACGACCAAGCGTTTGCCATCTATGGAGGTGAGGTTACAGTATGCAGAGTTTCTCATAGGTTATCATGCTCTCCATTATCATTTAGATATTTTGAGCCATAAATGCAAAGTAAACAATGGGTATTATATTCTGGGGCTGTGTATAATTTGTGTGTTTTGTTTGTGTGTGTGTCTCAGGTGTGAGTGGTCTTTATGATTTCGGGCCAGTCGGGTGTGCCCTGAAAAACAACATATTGCAGGCGTGGAGGCAGCACTTCATCAGCGAGGAGCAGATTCTGGAGATCGACTGCACGATGCTCACGCCTGAGCCAGTCCTTAAGTAAGCCCTCACTGAACACTGTTAGATCCTTATACAGCCGGGACATCACCATCTGTTTTACAGTTGTTGGTGTTATTAGGCAGCGTAATTAGTCTCGCAGGAAACACTGTGACACTATTGTCACATGTCATGGTAGGGTGAGCTACATGTTATTTCTGGCTCATAGTATGTGGCAGCATTGTTCTAGCCTTGCCTTAGTTAAATATGCAGTAATTGTTCTTTTTTTTATGTTAACAGACAAGGTGCAGGAACCCACCCCTTTTAGGAACCAGTTCAATTCAGTGTTTAGTGTATAGCGTTAGTTCAGGCGGAAAGAGAAACAGCAAAGTATTAAAAGATAGATGGTCATAGTAAAGGAGTAATTTAAAATTCTGCCATGTGTTAAATTACAAATTCCACTAAGAAAAGCAAGAGCATCAGTTAAAAATGACATCCAGAGGGAATAACCGGATCCCCGAGACATTAGGGCATCCAAACATCTCAGTTTAAGGAACCTATGAAACCTAGGTTTCTAGTGACAGCACTGTTAAATTCTTATTCCTGATCGGAACATCAAGTGGCGATGATGTATTTTCTGTATGAGTGTCATCTTCAACTACAAGGCACAGCTTTGTTAGTAGCAACTATTTACTTGTTCGGCTAGCTTTTAAACTGCGTGATTAAAAAAATAAGACATCCGTACCTGGATTCTCTTCCAGGACCTCAGGGCATGTGGACAAGTTCGCCGACTACATGGTGAAAGATGTCAAGAACGGCGAGTGCTTTCGTGCCGATCATCTTCTGAAAGGTTTGTCTTGATATTTTTTGCACACGCTAGTATACGTTCAATTGACGTTTAATTTTGTAGCTTTTGTTTAGGCTAGAATGTTGTTGCCAAGCAGTTCAAGTTAATTTTTATCACTAATGAGCAAGCCGGATTGCGAGAGTGGCAAGGAAAAATAAGAGGAAGAAACATTGAGAGAAACCAGACTGAGAAGGGATTCCCATCCTAATTTGGCTGGCATCGTGTACGAATAATCTGTAAATGTGTGTGTGTAGTGTTGAGGCTTTCACATGTTAAGCGTTGTGCACTTCTTGTTGCGAGTCGAGTCACCAGATGCCACTGCGAGATCATCTTGCCACACGTTGAGGGGTTTAACATCATTAGCCTTCTATCACTGTTAAAATGGTTATAGTTATATGCAAGTTATCATCGTCGTTTAATATTATGCCTAAATATAGTGCCTTAGTGTCTTTGAGATGTGTTATGTAATTTAAACAATTGTCTCATTCATTTGACACTGGATGCACTGGATGCAACACTGGATGCATTTTGCAGAGATCAGCGACAACAGGTTTACATTATAATTGGAAATTGGATTCAGGTGTGTGCTATTTAGAGTGGCGCGTGTGTCCGGAGTAGCCACCCCTGAGACGCACACATACGGACACGAGACGAATAGAGAAGGCTTCACAAAAATTATGGTAAATCACCACCCTAGCACAACCCCAGGGAGAAACTTACTCCTGGCTATAAAATGAGCATCCACCGAAGTTTGTCTGGAATTAAGTATGTGGTGTTAGTGACTACTTATCGATAATTCTGCTGCCAGAAAGACCCCAGTGGAATCTAGAGCTTCAATAGTAGGAGATGGAAAATGGTCTACTGTAGCAGTCAGTTGTTTGAAAAGCCAGAGGAGGACGTTACTGGAACAGACTGTAGACCCTAAGAATTGCAGAAGAAATAGTGCAAGGAACAGGTAAAGGACGCAGTCATTGAATTAAGGAGGAGCTGGTTGCTTTCCAAACGGAACTAATGTATATTCGACAGAATCCCATCAAACCATGATTGTCTTGCAAATAGAAATTAATAATAAGAATTGAAGACAACACACGGGTCAAAAGGAAAATTCAAGCAACTATAAAGACAATCATCATTTATTGCTGAATCTCTATGTATACAATATATTAAAATTTCTGTGTTTGGAAACGTTTATATTTAAAGTTACGGTTATTCCTTTTACAGTTTAGCATTAACCCGATGTCTTAAATAGCCAGTTTTCATGGTTCTGTTTTGTATGTTCGCACTTTATGATGTAGCTCATCTTCAGAAGCTGATGAGTGACAAAAAGTGCACACAGGAGAAGAAGACCGAAATGGATAATGTCATAACTCAAGTAAGTCAGTCATATTTCCCATATTTTAAGAGGATAGTCTAATTATTTATGATGGAAATTAAAATGCAGTTTGAGATTTGTGCAATGAATAAATTCTACATAGACACATGGCCTCTATGACGTTTACTAAATAAATAAATCAGAGCACCATCTACAGGTTACAGCTGTGCAACAGCATGTGGAGTATGATGCTGCGTCTGGAAATACTATATTACCCGTTATGTCATGTCATATACTAGTGCATGCAACAAGGGGACTTTATACTTTTGCCATCAGGAGGTCTTTATTTGACAGAAAATTAAATGGAATTAAAATTTTTGTGCAGCTTTTAAAGGCTGTGGTCTTAACTTTTGATCAGCTGAAAAAAAAAAATCATGTTTTTCAAAAATTCCCTGATCAAATGTTTTTGTCTCTTGCGCCGATTTCTTCTATTAGCATTGCAAGGCTCTACTTGAAACCTTCTTAGTGCAAAATGCAAATTCTTGCAATTTTTAACTGGTCTTAAGATTTTAAGATGCCGTCATGCTTTGAGATGGTTGGCAGCACTAAAGTGCTCCATGGGATACAGTAAACAGACCGCATGAGCATACCAATCGAACGCTCCTGGCATTTTCCAGCAGTGCGCTCTACCCATTCAGCAATCCAGGCTGGCAATAATGTGCTGTACATCATGCTACAAATTTTTAATTGCAGTCTCCTTGCATGCAGATACTCTAACCGTTCTTGTCATTCTGCTCTCAGAACCTTTTTAGAATTACTAGATTAGTACTGTAATGTAGAGTTATCCATACTGATTAGTGTTTTGCTGTTGCTGTCTCTACAGATGGACAACTACACTCAGCAGGAACTAGCTGATCTGTTTGTTAAATACAGTGTGAAGTCTCCTACGACCGGAAATGACCTCACACCACCTATCTCATTTAACCTGATGTTCCAAACCTCCATTGGTCCTGGAGGTAACATGCCTGGGTAAGCAAAAAACCAGGAACTACAGCTTGCTTTAAACAATAGCACTCCAAGTTCTGATTGGTTGACTGTACAGTAGTTCCACATCTTTATACCGCACACAGCTTCAAAAAAATTAGAGACATTTGATGCATGCATTTGATCTTGGTGATGAATGTTGACAATCTTTACTGATTTAAAATTATGTAATTATTACAGAAAATTAAAGTGAAACCCTGAAGTCATAGGCTCATTTAATTTCTGAATTATATTGCAGCATCTTGTAATGTTTCTCAGTAGTACATATGACCTATATTTACTTGTCATATATATACACCCTGCAACATCTGGGTATACTTGTGTCCTGTGGGATGTCTTCTTGGACCTGGATCAGTGTATTGGTGGGCTCATGTAATGGCTGTGGTGCTGTGAATACACCGGATGCACTGATACAAAAGTCTAAAAGGTTCTTAGTTTGATTCAGATCTAGTGAGTTCCAGTCAATGACACAAGTGCCTTCATTGTCAAGGAACTGTCTATAAAGTCTAACCAGTCATCGTCCTACATCAGGAGGAACTCCGGGCTATCGGCTATTGGTTTGTTTGACCCTCCAGCAATTATGCCTTCCAAGACCGTCACTTACCCACTCATTCTGGTGTTCAGTGGCAAACGCCAGTTAAGCTTCACAGTTCTGTGCTGTGAGTACACACACATTCACTAGTGAATGTCTGACTTTTATGCCACCCTCATGGAGTTTCCGACTGTTCAAACACTTGCACCCCACTGGTGACTGCTGGAGATACAGCAAACCTCACAAAGTGATGCGTTATTCTGAATAATCAGGACCATGTGTGACAACTTGATGGCCTCCAGGTAACGCATCATGCAACCAGTAGTGACAGGGACACTAGTAAAATGCAGAACTAGTGAAAAATCAGGATTGATGGATGAGAAGATATTTTTGAATGGCTACCATCTGCAAAAACATAACATTTTTGGCCTTGTCTTGATGTAGCCTGTCCAGTGCACCTGTTGTCACCACAGCAGGTAACCAAGCAGGATGGTAACAGTAAATCCACTTTATCTCAATCGTTTATTGTTGATTTTAATTTTCAATAATGGCACACCAAATATGAAGTGTCTCCTTTTGTTTTGTTTGATTTTCACAGCTATCTGAGGCCTGAAACCGCTCAGGGAATCTTTCTCAACTTCAAACGCCTTCTGGAGTTTAACCAGGGCAAGCTGCCATTTGCTGCCGCACAGATCGGAAACTCCTTCAGAAATGAGATCTCGCCTCGTTCTGGACTTATTCGCGTCAGGTCAGTGAGCTACAATTCTTTACAGACATTACATTGTATTTTGTGAGTACAAGACTTGCTTATGTGGCTTTTTCTTGCTCAGAGAGTTCACTATGGCTGAGATTGAGCACTTTGTTGACCCAAATGAAAAGGAGCATTCCAAATTCTCCAACGTTGCTGATCTAGAAGTGTTGCTCTACTCATCTAAAGCACAAACCAGTGGTCAGTCAGCCCAGATCATGAAGCTGGGGAATGCAGTGGAGCAGGTGAGGATTAAAAGACAGATATTTTAGAAAAACATTGATGCATGAGCTACAAGGGTAATTTCTGGTGTGTGGGTGTTTTTTTTTTAGTCCACCATGCTTTACTCTGGGGACATGGTTAGCTGCATTGGTGTCCTGCCTGTGCTTGATGTCTGCACTGGAATGACTTTTTTAATCCTGCTTGAATAAACCTGAATATATGAGTTCACTAGTGCAACTGGCCCAAGTGTACTTCCATTTATGTAACTATGACACTTCTTCTAAACTGGCACTTCCTGGAACTTTTTTATTCTTTTTGCACGCAGTGGGTAGTGCTGTAGCCGCATAGAAAGAAGGACCCTGGTTATATCCCTGGATGCGATCCATTCTCCCAGTGTTTTATGCAGGTTTTCTCTGGGCACTTTGGTTTCCTCAGGCATCCCAAAGAAGTGTGTTCGGTTAATTATTGTTTCTAAAGTGGCCCTTAGTTTGATGTATGTGAATGTGTCTGTGACTGTGTGGGCCTGACTAGTGTAGTTTCTGCCCTTGCATCCAGAGTTGCCAGGTGGGCACCGGGTATCCCGTGACCCAAAGTGGATTAAGTGAAATATTGGAATATAGATGGATGGATTTCTATGTGAATTCTTATCAACATCTATCCTTATACTTAAGTGACACAATAACTATGCTCTGATATACACAGGTAATAGGATCTGTGGGCTGGCCAAGCTGAGAAGAGTGGAAACTGCCACCTGCTGTGTCTGCTCTTAGCTAATGATCTCGTCCTGCTGAATATTCTCAATAGCTTAGCACTAAGAGCTGAAAGTGACCGTACCATACACCGATATTCCTCCATTAGCCAGAGCATTCTCCATGAGCTTGTCAATGGATTGTTCCATGAGCTCTGCCATACACTGAGTCGTTTTCCGCATTACACCGTAAATGAGAGACAAAGTGTCTGAGTGTCTTATGGCGATGTTTAAAGCAAGCATTTATAGACATAATTCATACATAATTAGTGCATGACAAACATTTTATTTACCTTAAGTGTTTACATGGTTAGAAAAAAAACACCAAAAAAA
>JAOUQT010000002.1:15599453-15614885 GCA_025769995.1 Xyliphius kryptos | reverse complement strand
TGACCCCAACCAAGTTGGGATACCTGTAAGTCACTTTGGATAAAAGCGTCTGCTAAATAACTAAATGTAAATGTAATGTAAATGATTGGCTGCCTCAAATTTCTGATGGTCTTCTGATCTTTTTTTGTTAGAAAATGTAAAAAAATATATACTGGACTAAAATTATTGATGTAATGTTATGTTGTTTAATATGAATATATGTATGTATAAGATACCAGGCATTATAATTACTATATACTGTATTAAATATTTCTAATATAACAATTAAATTTAAATGACAAGTAATGGTCTTCTCAGTTGACCAAGTTTTAGGTGTATCTGACTTGTGCACATGGTAATACTGTAGATATACAGTAGATGAACATATGCACATGGTGGGGTGTGTATTAGCATTGCTTATATGTTAACCCTTTGCTTTGAGGTCCCATAAGTCCAGAGGTTAACACACTGATACCAGCAGAACAAATATCCCTATATACTTATAGTTTACCACCCACAAACTGGTTAATTGTACTTTTTCAATATTTGTCTGCTTCCCTTTTAAAACTCATGCACAGATTCATATTTGTGAATTCCTTTGTCAGAGGTTCCTCAGTGTAGGGACCTTCATTCAGTTTTGTTTCTCACCCTTACCCCCTTTTATCTCTTCTCAACATGCCTTTTGATTCCTCTCTCATGCATTATCCTTCTGATCCACCCCTTTGTCTTTGTCTCATTCTGCGAAAGAGATAGGGGAAAGAAATTTGCTGACTTGAGTAGTGCACTCAGGGAGTGTGCTCTCACTGCAGTGTATCTTGGCCTCTGTCCCGTCTTTGCATTATCTGTGTTACAGGAGATATTATTGATCCGGAAAGTACAGCAGAGCATGGCCTGACCCGCAGTGGTGTCCTGACTGGTGTTCCTCGTTTAGTATTTGCTAACTTTGTAATGCAGTTATCTCAGTTAGATAGACACAGTTACTGACCCAGAATGTGCTCAGAATTTTCCTAATGACGCACGCAGTGATCATATCTTGCAGGGTTTTCTTTCCTAATGAGCTCAACGGAGACGTTTGAGGTTAAGCTTTGACTAAAAATATCTACTTTACTTACCAAATTCTTGATTTATATATAGTCATTCAGGAGCAACAGTTTATGATAGGAAATAAAAGTTCCTGCATTCTATGACCAAAATGGCCAAGTAGTGATGCAGTGATGGAGAATGTGATGTAATAGACTATTCCACATCCGTGGCTAACAAAAAAAAAGTAATTTAATTAAGTGGGAAGAATGAGAAGAGCGTATTTTACTTTTCTTTTCCTCTTTTTAGTTATTTCTTATTGGCTGAATTGGCAAAATAAATCATAGCTCGACTATCCTTAAACCAAAAAGGAGGTCTAGTTGCGTCATCTGTGATCCAGGTTCAACTCAATCAAAAAACACATGATCTTTGGGTGTAATGGTCACAGGATGTTTGCGTTTGTAACTGAATGCCGACTCCATTGTTATGACTGTATTTATTATTTTGCAGCTAAGGTGTTTATAAGGTTGGGGACACTTTCATACAGCTGTCACATGGATGAGTAATGATTCATTTCTCCCATTAAACTCTATATTCAGGGGCGGTACGGTGGCTTAGTGATTATCACATGGATTCCAAGTAAATTAAATGCTCTAAATTGCCCTGTACAGTATGTGTGTGTGGATATGTGAGTGAGTGTGTGCCCAGCAATGGATTGGCACCCTGTCCTGGGTGTATCTGCCCAGCGCCCTAGTAGAGGAATCAGTGGAAGATAATGGATGGAACTCTATATTCAGCAGGATTAATTAAACTTGGTTTGCACGGTGGCTTAGTGGTTAGCACATTCGCCTCTTACCACGGGCGATTCCCGGTTCGAGTCCTAATCTGGGTGCAGTTTCCATATTTTTCCCACATCCACGTGGGTTTTCTTCAGGTTCTCCTCCCACAGTTTAAAGGATTAAGCGGAAGATGGTGAATGAATGAATGAATGAATTAATAGTTTAACTCACAGTGCTTACCTGACCTAGATTGAGTTTTCTTTTATTGATTATTGAACCTTCTTTCCAGCACCAAAAGATTTTTTAATGGAGTTGAAAGGCTCGGAACACCAGGTATTACACCAAGTATACTGTATTTAGAACTGGTTTTTTTTCGGTAACCCATCTGTATTGTATACACATTCTTGTCGACATTTGCAAAGCTACACAATTGTCTTACATCAAACAGCATCATTTATAAGAATACATGGCACTTCTTCCTTATCTACAAGCACATGTTTATAATAACTGCTCAGTCTGTTGCCAAAATTCAAGTTCAAGTACTTAGAAAACAGAGCCCCTAAATACAATGAAATGCTTATGCTACATGGCGACACAGGGGCTTAGTGGTTAGCACGTTCGCCTCTCAGCACTGGGGATTCCCAGTTCGAATCCCGATCTCTGTGGAGTTTCCATGTTCTCCCTGTGTCCGCGTGGGTTTTCTCCGGGTTCTCCAGTTTCCTTGAATGCTCATTCCTTGAATGCTCTTTCCTTGAATTTCTCTGTATAGTGTGTGTTTGTGTGTGTGAATGTGTGAGTGAGTGTGTGCCCAGAGATGGACTGGCGCCCTGTCCTGGGTGTATCTGCCCAGCGCCCAAGATGCTCTCCCGTGGATGGGCATGGGGAACCCCACCATGACCTTGGTAGAGGAATGGGTGAAACATAATGAATGGACGGATGCTAATGCTACATAGGAGAAACATTGGAGGGGTTTGTTGCATATACTCTCAATGACCACATTATTAAATACAACTGTTTCTACTCTTATTGTCCATTTTATTAGCCCCACTTACCTTATAGATGCACTTTGTACGTCCACAATTACAGACTTTGTTAATTCCCTTTTTTACATTGTTCTCGGATTCAGGTTGCTGGCTGATTTGTAGCACTTTAGAGACTTAGCCGTAGTGGTAGTATGTTCTGATAAGCAGACATGGTTGCTTGAGTTTTTAGAACAGTATAAATTCAGTGTGCACTATGTCAGGCGCATCTGAGTTACTGATTTATCTTGTAGATGTACAATCATAAGCCATCATCTAATCATTCATTAATTCTTACAAGAAACTGCCTACAAAATGCTGAATCACTCATGCCAATGTAACACACGATCAGCACATCAATGTCATTGCTGAGAATCATCCACTACCCAAATACTCCCTGCCCTGTGGAGCATTATTTATGGACTACAGTCCAGGTATGATTCAGTGCTGATACTCAAATCTCGTCTTTTATTTTTTATTTTACCTTCAGTCTCCTATGAGCATGATGTGTTCAAAATCTAAGTTTTATTTTGACAATCAAGGATGAGATGAGGATTGATGAGAATCCCCTGGTCTGTTGTCTTTGCTGCCTGAAGGCCACCGCCAAAGTTAAAAGGCATTGGATTTTTTCTACTCCTTTCCTGTTTCAAATTCTGTAAAATCACAACCATGAAAAAGAATTGAAGCATTTTCATTATTGATGGATCCCTAAGTTGCCTCGTCTTTTCTTATTTTATCATTGTGGAAACTTTAAAACAATAATATACTGTAGTATGTAGGGAAAAAGTAGGCTGTACTGTTTAACAAAGAACCATTTATAAAGTGGTTCATATGATGTTATGTTACAAAGTCTAGTATGTACTCATTCGCTGTCCTTGTCCAGCGCACATAAGGTCCATCCCAGATAGCATACAGATGTCGGCCACATTTGGCAGGGCTGTGGCACTGCGGGCCCACTGACGGCACTGGCAAACCTCATGTGAACCAAAGGTGCTCCACATACTGAACCATGCATTTGGCCCACATCTGGTAAAGTTATGACAGTGGAACATTCTTTGGCTGACACGTGGCCCTAATCAGGTTCATATGTGGGCCACACCTTGCAGCCGGAGTGGTCCGCACAAGTGGGCCAGTTGAACATGGGGGATGCAGGCCAGATTTAAATCATTGTGCCATCTGGAATGGAAAGTTAAATAAAAATAAAAATTCAGCCTGTTGGTCCTGCACTCCAACAACCACCCCAACTTTTTATGGTGCCACTTTACAAAGAAATAAAAGGCCTAGATTTGTCCTAAAACATCAGTTTAAATACATTAAGGAATTTGAACATGCCTAGTTACCTTATTGTGTAGTAATGCTAATATGATTGTGATGTAATATTAAGCTAGTGATGCAGTTCACATGTCAGAACATGACTACAGAATTTAGCAGTTAATAATAATTGCTTCCTTCAGAGGTGTGTCAAAATAAAAGAATGTACCAGACACTATAGATCGGCATTTACGAGCATGAGTAAGACATGGCACGCAAGCGCGCTGTTTCACTGCCTTTTCTTTTATCTGCACGAGCACACTGCAAGCAGAGACCCTCCCAGTGTAAACATGTCTGATATTATTAAAGCAATTAGTCCAAGACCATTGTATGTATGTATGTATGTATGTATGTATGTATGTATGTATGTATGTATGTGTGTGTGTGCGGGTGTGTGTGTGTGTGTGTGTGCTTATGCAAACTGAGTAACTGTAACATCTGCAATTTCACTTTGTGGATCAATAAAGTATTTTGATTTTGATTCCGATATCTATTACCTGATCAACATTATTTTCTTTTTGTATTGATAAGGGGTTGAGCCATCAATTTGCCCTTAGCTAATTAAACAATTCCCTGTATAAAATATGTTGTGAGAAAACTTTACCCAGAAGGGAGTGTTCTTCTTAAAATGACATTAAATTTTGATTGTTCCTCAGGCACAGCATTTTTTTAATAGACGTGTACAGTAGCAATTTGTGAATCACTTGTCTTTTGTTGTCTTTTATAGATAGATGTTATTAATGTGTCGTGAGTGGGTTCTTAACTGGTGACCCACTCACGACCCACTTTTGTAGAATACAAACCAAACAAATTTATTTTCAAAAACACATTTAAACATACATATGCATGCAAAGTGACTTTATTCATTCATTCATTATCTTCCGCTTAATCCTCTACTAGGGTCACTGTGGGGTTCCCCATGCAAACATCTCGGGCTCTGGTCAGATACACCCAGAACAGGGTGCCAATCTATTGCTGGGAACACACACTCACACAGCCACACACTAACACACACTATATAGGGCAATTTATGGCATTAAATTTGACCTTGAATTCATGTTTTTGGCCTGTGGGAGGAAACCAGAGAACCTGGAGGAAACCCACGCAGACACGGGGAGAACCTGGAAACTCCACCCAGATCAGGATTCGTGAATCCCAAGCGCTGAGAGGTGAACATACTAACCACTAAGCCACCGTGCCGCCCCAAAGTGAATTAATGGACAATTTTTCCTCAATGACCAAAAATCCATAATTCAAATTCTTCGGGTTGTATTTGTGTTTTAACATCTTGCCTTCAAACATCCATTGCAAATTTGAAGAGATAGGTAACCGTCAAACAAATGGTGGTTACCATGGAAATGAAAATGCTGGCGTATCTGAAGCATGCCTCTTCCTGTCTCTTTTTTTCCCCTTATCAGATTAGCATTAATTGTTTTTAATTACTATTTTTTTACAAGCCATCTGGTCGTGACCCACTAGTTGATTTGATCTTAATAATCTGGACAGGTCACTGGAATTCTTAAAAAGCCATTGTTATTTGGACCATGTGAAGAAACAAACTGTTTTGACAAATTTAAGATCTTATGTTATTTTCACTACCAATCTGAAATTAATATGCTGTTTTCACATAATGCAGATCTATAAAAATACATAAAGTACTACAATCATGAGGGGAAACAATAGATTTAGGTCTGTTCCATCTCATTGTACTGTCTTAACCATTTCACAGAGTATAACCGGTTACATCTAGAACAACCCCGTGGTGTTATGTGTTGAAACGTCTGTATTTCCATCGGCTGGTTGCCTAACAGCCGGGTGTATACAAAATGGAGTGTACAGGGTGTACAGCACCTCCTCTTGAATAATCACCTCCAGTAATGCGTTGTAACAAGCGATGACTGCCCTAAACAGAGTTTTTATTTCATGTGGTTGTGCATGCGAGTGTGTATTTGTTCAAAAGAAAGGGAGTACTGAGGGGGCGGGTGATTTTGCTTATTCTCCTCCCTTTGTACTGAATACATCCTCTCATGTGGCTTCCTAGAATGCTTCCTTTTGCCAAGGAAGTCTGTCGTCACAGGGATTCCATTTGTAGGTCTTGACAGCGTCTAACCAGTAATGATCACACAGTGATCTCATGTCTGTCACATGATTAACAAAGATAATGTACTTGATTCAAATTTATGGTCCTGATTTTAACTTACTGCCAAAAATCATAATCAGTGTACCATTTTTTGACACATCCAACATTTCGTCTTTTCATTTATATTGTTTTATGCTGAGGAAATTAATTAAACTATTCAAATTTGTTACTTGAGTGTAAAGTACACTAGTGTATAGTACACTTGATTGTATAGTACACTAGTTCACTTATTCTTTTTTATGCCTGAACTTTTGTTTAACTGTATCTAGTGTATTTACCGATACGGCACAATGTCAGCTACATGTTATCTGCAATTAATCAGTAGAATTTGACCAAGGGCATTGTCCTTTACTTAACACTGTACATTAAAATGGTGGAAAATCCTATTTGTTAGCTGTAAGGTGGTGGTAGGAGCTGTTTCACCAAAAGTATAATGTCAACATCTGATCAGAGCAACAGCGTCAGTGTTGTCATTCTTTTTGTGCTTAACAGTGTTTCCCAATATGGCTTGCATTTCTAATTCTTTCCTTGCAAACTATTTCCACAGTGACATTTTCAAAAAGCCTTTTTTGGCAATTTAAAATATCAGCTAATTGCTTTTGTTCAACTTAAAAAAATACATGTGAACATTTTCCAGGTGTGTCTGCTGTGAATTCAGCACTGTTTCTTATAGCATGCATACTGACAGAAATAACCACAAAAAAAGAAAGCAACTTGTTTTGGTGGTCCTAACGTTATTGTGAATGCTATACTTGCTAATACATGTCTAAAAATGATCAAATCTGAATTCTCCCACAGGCAAGTGGTCACAAATGAAAGCTGCGTAGCTGTAAACACGAAGATCAAACACTGACAGATGATCACATGTCCAGTGAATAGTCAAAGGCCTGTACTATACACTAAAAATCTTATTTTTTCCCATTCATTCATTATCTTTCACTCCTCTACTAGGGTCGGGGTGGGGTCCCCATGCCCATCCCGGGGAGAACATCTCAGGCGCTTGGAAATTACACCCAGAACAGGGCGATAATCTATCACTGGGCACACACACACACACACACACACACACACACAGACTATAGGAGCAATTTAAAGCAGTCGATTTACCTTGAATTCATGTTTTTGGACTGTGCAAGGAAACCGGAGAACCCGGAGCAAAAAATTTCATTCATAATTGAAAATGTATTAAAATCTATTCAAAGTCAAAACTGTCAAAGACAAAGTATAAAAATAACCTCCACCTTGTTCTGTGGTGAATGAATATGTTAAGCACCCAAAATATTTACTCTTCTTCCACAGAAAGGTATTTGGGGTTTGGCCATATTTATTAACCACAGATCTTGATAAACAAAAAGTATTAAAGAACATGAATCAGTTAGCAACTTGTCTTAAAGCAAGCAGGTCCGGGGTTTGATTATCAGATAAAGCATTAAAGCTTTTTGTAATGTTTGCATGTTCTCCCTGTTCATGTGTGTTTCCTTCCATAGTACAAAACTTGCAGTTTAGTTAACATTTGTGTGTGTGCATGTGCGTCTACATTGCGACGGACTGACAAACCATCCAGGTTGTTGGTCACCCCTTCCTGTGATCAGAATAGACATGTTAAAAGAATAAAATAAGGGCCTTTAGAATGTTTTGGGATATGTAAACGTGCAAAATCAAGTAGTTCTGGTTCATAGAAAAAATCCCACTCTTCAGACGGAATTCACCAGCTAAATAAAGACTGGAACATCTTTCCTAAACCTTCCCATGGCATTTATTCCACTTGTTAAACAGGGCAATGTGCTTTCTACACTGCTTAGATCGAATAATGAGGCATGACCTCATGCTCTGGTTTGTAAAAATATCACAGGCTTTGTCTGGAAAGACATTGGTAAAAATAACGGGAGATAAAAGATCTGGCGTGAGAACAGTTGTGTCTGGAAGCCATATTCTCCGCTACCACAGTCATGTCATCTTAATGCTTCAAAAAGCTGCCTATCTGAGGCCTTAACTGGAAATCTAGGCAGCTACGGACCACATGCATTTCCAGCCATAAATAACTTTTCAGACATAGAGGATAAACTCAGATGTAATACAGACAGTTAATTCAAGTGGATTTTTTATTAAAGCCATGAGCCATGACAGGCGATAAGCATGTTATAAAGAAGCACGTGGAACAGAGCATCTGGAAATACGGTATTCATGATTAAATTACAGCAATGCATGACTTGGACCCTTTTCAATGAAATGTTAAAAGAAGTATTAATTAATCACACCATTTATCTCATTTTTTTTATTGTTGCAGATTACTTTGGTCACACATCATTTCCTAAAACTGCTTTTTAAGGCAGCTTTAAAGTTTTTTTAATGACAGCTTTTTTTGTGATCTTTATGACGGCTAAACACAAAAACCTGTTTTGTTATACATTATAACAGCTTTAAATTAGGATAAAACAATATAGTATGTGTTCCCTGAATACCCAATCAGCATTTACTCACAATAAGAGATGTTTTTTGTTTAACCAGGACATTACACACCTCCCACTTTTGCCCATAGTGATAAAATTAGGACTATCCTGCTTTTGGATTTTTTCAACCCATAAATATTTGTCATCCTATTAATAATTTAAGCTTTTTATTACTAATCTGCCCCGATCTTTGTTTTTTTTTTTTTATTTCAATGGGATTCTGATATTTGTCCCTCAAAGGCATCAGTACTACCCTTAAGCTTGTTTGTGTGTAAATGTTAGTTTACCAAGAAATGTTTTTGACACTAAAACACAAAAAACTTGCTCAAGAGGCTTTAAGTGTTTTAAAAGCTCATTTAAAACTCTATTTCATTTACTCGTGTACACATTCAATATAATAAAAATTATTGCCAAATCATGTCTTGTGTTTAAGAGTCACCGTTTGAACATACCCATCATTTTACAAATGTACAGCAGCAATTTGCTTGTAGTTTTATGGTGAACTGATTTTTTAAAGTAACATTAGCTCTATAATAAGCACATTTGTGGAGAAGTCATACCGAGACTATATTATTGCTTTAGAGTTAGAAACATGTAATTGTCTTCAAGGACATGTTGCTTTGCAGCTATAAAAACTAGACCCAATGCAAGTCCCAGTCTTGCCTGTGACCCTAAATTGAATGTGATCTGGTGTAGAGCCTAGACTAGTGTCTTTAATATGACATGGCATTAGAAAGGATACAGGGAACTCACAAATCTCTAAATGTGTCTTGTTGGAGTCACTCTAAGTGTGTATTGATGGTTTGCTTTATAAATCTTAATTTCTACAGGGATCTACACTTAACTCTAAAGAAAAATGGGAGCAACTCTGTTCAAAATTTATCAGCTACTGAGGTCAGACGTGATTATCTAAAAGATGCTTGTGTATGCTCTAAATCCTCCGCATACTTTCCAAGTCAATGTCTTTAAACAGTAATCACTATATAATTAAAAAATTCTCATCGCTTTGGATCAAAGCATCTGCTAAATGACAAAATGTAAAATGTACTGATGGGATGCTTTAGAACCAACCTTCCTTATCCATTAGGACTTTAAAAAAAGAATGGGAGCAAGTCTTTACACTAGATATCTTCCTGAATACGGAGCCTAGTTCCGAATTCCTGTTCAAAATTGATCAGGTCAGACATGTGATAATCTAAAAAGAAATTCCTGTGTGTGCTCTACATCTTTTCCAACATACTTACTTTCCAAATCAATGTATTTGAATAAAGGAATCTTATTCATAAAGGAATAAGATAATGAATGAATGAAAGAATGAATGGGTACTTGAGCAGGGACCTTAACCCTCATCTCTCCAGGGATTCTGTAGGTAACCCTGTGTTCTGACCCTGACTATTAAGTAGAATGCTTGTAAGTCGCTTTGGATAAAATGTTAATGTACTGATGACTGAATATTTTTATGAATATGGTGCCTAGTTCTGAATTCTTGTTCAAAATTGATTAACTACTGAGGTCAGACGTGATTATCTAAAAAAAATGCCTGTGTGTGCTCTACATCTTTTTCAACATACTTTCCAAATCAATGTCTTTGAACAGTAATCATCATATAATTTCAACCCCACTTCTTTTTTTATTTTTAATGAATTTTCTTTCATCACAAAGAATAACTTTACAGTTCAACGTCACAACCACATCCTGGATACTAAACTCACGCGAGAGAGGCTTGAGTGCGCGCCAAGAAGCAAGCTCAAACCGGTTCATACGCAGGCCGGTTTCAGCTGGTGTGTTTCCATGACGACCAGCGGACTATAAATATCGGAGGAGCTTGCCGGCTTCTATTAGACGAAGCAGAAAAGCCGGTGCGCTTTTTACCACACGGATTAATTTTTATTTCCAAGATTCTGGTCTAATGGGAAAAAAACTTTGTAAATGCTTTTTAAGGTACGTGTACATTAAGCTTGTTTAAATGTTACATTTAAATGTGTCTAACCGGTTAGCCGAACCGTTACACGCTTGAGAAATAGCATATTAGCTCTCCAACCGAGGACGTGTCGTCGGAGTAATAACTCTAAACTATAGTGTCACTTTAATACTTAATTTAAAAGTAACGTTCAATTTGTATTGCTCCCGCCGAGTTCCCGAAAGCACCCTAAATTCGAACCATAGTGACGCTTTCCTAGCTTACCTCAGTGTGGTAGCCTTAATTTCTTATACCGGGGTAACAGAAGACGGATTATTTTCATGTCTTTGTGTTAGGTTTAACGCGTGTGGCGACCTTAATAAATCTAGATGGAGAGAAAAAAAATACTTTTTGCGCCACGTTTGTGGAATTTTCAATTTCGAATTCTCAACCCACGTGGTCTTCTGCTTGTGTTCCGAGTAATAGATCGGAAATCACATAAAATCTAAACGCTCCCTCTTTTTCGGTTGGCTTTTTAACCTTTATTTTTTTACACCTTATACAAAATAATACTAAACTTAATGCCTCTTTAGCTTCTTTATGGGTTACCCGGCCAAATGCCTGCGTAGCACTTCGCTCATTGGCCGTGCGTTCATTCGGAAATAAAAGGACCAGTCCCAAATGCGGCTTCGTTTGCAGAGAAGTGCACTACATTAAGTGTAGGGAGGTTCACTCAACGCGGTAAATGTCTCCTTCCCTATGCAGTGCACTTGTCTAATCGTTTGGGGTTGTGCCAGTGTCCCCATCCCCCCTTTTCTGAGTATGGGTGGGTGGTCTTGGTGTCTTTGCCATAAAAAGCAACTTCCTGTCGGTCATAAAGTATTGCCTTCTGCTTTGTGTATACCGGGACAGTGATCTACTTTAGCAAAAATGCTGGCTTTAAACTTTAGTTGCATTTACACTGTTTTATATGTATATAATGTGATGCGTAAAGTAAATGCAATCCCTCTTATTTCAGACTACTCGCTTGAGCAAAGCACACACTGGCCCTGGCCTTGAGGCTTATCTGAAAGGATTCAACTTTTCTGGAGAACCGCCTTGGGTCTTCTGAGCTTCTTTTATACCAGACATTAAATAATTCCATCTCTTTCTGTCCAAGTGAGTAAAATATTGAAACAATAAAAATAAGTGATGGCTACACTTGATGATATGGCTTTATATTTAATATTTCATGTTTTAGACCCAGCAACCATTGTGTATTTAAAGTTATTGTATACTGAAAAAATCTATAAAATTTCAGGGTTTTTTTTTTTATTAACATGCTCATCATGACCACAATGGTTGTATTTAGGTGTCTTTAAGAAAATGGTAACCCTGTCTTTTCCTGTAGTTTCTTTTGCAGTCAGATCCCTAATTGTAACCATGACCTCCTTTGCATCCAACGACTTTAACTTCACCTTCCTTGAGGAGGGCTTCTGTGCACGGGATGTGGTTGAGCAGAAGATCAAGGAGTCCTTGTCATCAGTAAGTTTGTGCCGCATTTTTGTCAACTTGGTGTGGGTGTGGTAGCGCAGTGGCAAGTGTGCTATCGATCTAATAGTTTGGGGTTCACACCCCAGCTTTACAAAGTTGCCAATTTGGGATCTAGACTTTTACCCTCAGTGTTCAGGGGTGACCCTGTGCTTTGACCAAAATTATCAAAATGGGATCCTTGTGTAATAAGTGCCTTCAAAAAAGCTAAATGTCATGTTCTTCACCGTTGTGGCTTCTTTAGAGCAACAACTGAGCAATTGTGAAATAATTGTGAATTCTTTGCTGCTTTGATGGAAAACATTTTTTTTTTAAGTGTAGAGTAAAATTGTTAATTTCATTTTATGAATCCCACTGATCGATTTGTGGTCCAAATTGTTTTGTTCTGTCTTTGTAGGAAGATAAGGACGCTTTCTTCGTAGCCGATTTAGGTGATGTCCTCAAGAAGCACCTTAGGTGGACCCGTACTATGCCCCGTGTCACGCCCTACTATGCAGTCAAGTGTAACGATAGTAAGGCTGTGGTAATGACTTTGGCAACACTGGGCGCAGGCTTTGACTGCGCAAGCAAGGTGTGTTTAGTAACCATCCTGTATTATGTGTATAATAAGCTGCTTAAGTTATTCAAGTATGCACATATTCTTCAAAAATGTATTCTGTTTTAATAGACTGAGATTCAGCTTGTCCAGAATTTGGGTGTGGACCCCAGTAGGATCATTTATGCCAACCCCTGTAAGCAGACATCCCAAATCAAATATGCCTCTGCACATGGAGTGCAAATGATGACCTTTGACAATGAAGTGGAACTTATGAAGGTTTCTCGTTACCATGACAATGCCAAGTGAGTATGACCTCCCCCTGCTCACACACAGATTTTCCTAAGAATTAAAAAATTCCAGACATTTACTTTGCACATTTAAGGTTTTCTAATTGCCTTCCATCGAACTGTACAGACTGGTTCTGCGCATCGCCACCGATGACTCAAAGGCTGTCTGCAGGCTGAGTGTGAAGTTCGGTGCCTCGCTGAAGAGCAGCAGGCTGCTTCTGGAGCGGGCAAAAGAACTGGGCCTTGACATCATCGGCGTCAGCTTCCATGTAGGCAGTGGCTGCACCGACCCAGAAACGTACAGACAGGCCATTGCAGATGCACGTTGTGTCTTTGATATGGGGGTGAGTGCACACATGACAGAAATGAGATTCTCTAATGCTTATTGTGGGCTAATCCACTACTGCTGCATTCCTAAACTAAACCTGAATGTCCTCCGTTAGGCTGAACTGGGCTACAATATGAACCTGCTGGACATCGGTGGTGGCTTTCCAGGGTGTGATGGTGCGAAGCTGAAGTTTGAGGAGGTGAGGTCACTCGTATATCTGTGCATCCAGATGCAGGGAATTATTCACATTTTAAAACTGATGCAGCTCCTTCTTTTTGTGAAATCTTTTGTTTTTGACCTTTTCAGATCACCCCAGTCATCAACACCGCTTTGGATAAGTACTTTCCATCTGATTCAGGCGTTCAGATCATTGCCGAACCGGGACGGTACTTCGTAGCCTCTGCATATACGCTGGCTGTTAACATCATTGCCAAAAAGGTTGTTATGAAGGAGCAGTCTGGTTCTGATGGTGAGATTCTGCCTTATCTTTTTTTTTTTCATCCAGCAGTGCATTTTAAACAAAACTAAGTGTGACCTTTTTTCCCGCCCCTTTCCTTTACAGAGGAGGATGATGATGCCAGTGACCGAACCCTAATGTACTATGTAAATGATGGCGTGTACGGCTCTTTTAACTGCATCCTGTTCGATCATGCTCATGTGCTGCCTACTTTGCACAAGGTGAAGAATTGATGTTGTCTGTAAAATGAGTAACAATTGTCACATCTGGAAAACTCCTTAAATGTGTTTTTGTAGCTCCATTTCCCATATAGATGCAGGTTGTAGTCATACAAATAACATTTTGTAATTCAAATGTTTTTGTTCTTCTGTATTAATGGAGTTGTCTAAAAATAAATATAATTAATTTGGGAATCTGTTGCTTATTTGTTCATTAATGAATCTCAATGCATTTTCTGTGCAGAAGCCAAAGCCGGATGAACACATTTACCCATGTAGCATTTGGGGGCCTACTTGTGATGGGCTGGACCGCATTGTGGAGCAGTGCAACGTTCCTGACCTGCAGGTGGGCGACTGGCTGCTGTTTGAGAACATGGGTGCTTATACTGTGGCCGCTTCCTCCACCTTCAATGGCTTTCAAAAGCCAGACATCTATTATGTGATGTCACGATCTGCCTGGTAAATATCAAACAAATTTAGATCTAAAATGTATATTCACTTCAATTCGACCTGTGCATTAAATTGTTTGCTCTCGTTTTGTAGGCAGTGCATGCAGCAGATCCACGATCATGGAATGCCGGTTCCAGTGGAGGAGCAGAGCGCTGGAAACGTGCTCGTTCACTGCGGTCATGAAAGCAGCCTGGAGCTGTCTGCAAATCCCTGCCCTACCAAGGTTCTCTGAAAGCGCACCGGGTCTGCCAGCTAGTATCATGAAGCATCTGAGTCCGTGGCGCATGCTCCCCGATGAGATGTACACGCACAAACCCATGTGTTTTTTACTCTTTAATAATATTTTTAAAGCCCTTTAAACTCCTGCACAGTGGTGTTTATTTGGCTCTTCATTTTTAATATCTTTTACATGATCCCTTAATTTGCTCACTGTGTACTCATTGTTACTTGACGAGGGAAAAGGAACAGGACTGTCTTTTACTTTTAGTGTTTGCTGAATCGGTCTACTGCTGTGTTCAAACCCACACGTCCATGACCACTATAATGGACCACTTGATTCAGAAGACTGGGTCTTTCAGAGCTGGGAGTCTCATTGTTTCCCATTCGTACAGAAAGCCTCACATTCCTCATTTCCTGTTTTCTGATTTTATTTTATTTAGATCTTGTTCCATATTATTGGGAAGTAGCAAGCAAGTATTAACTTGGGAATGATGCATTACAAAATGGATATGAAAGAGATGGGATTGCACTCAATCTGCTTTCCTATGGAAATTTTTTTGCTTTTGTATTTTATTTTATAAATAAAATCATTAAAAATACTGAATTGTTTTTTATATATATATATTTAATGCAGTTGTTTGCTATAGACAGCTGTGTTTTATATATGTACACACTGCTCAAAAATTTCACTTGTGCTGTCCAGTTAGTGTCCAACACTGATTATGAATCCATTTCACTTGCTGTTGTGCAAATGGAACAGACAACAGGTAGAAATGAGAGACACTTAGCAAGACCCCCCCTATAAAG
>JAOUQT010000002.1:15404536-15421377 GCA_025769995.1 Xyliphius kryptos | reverse complement strand
AAGCACTCCTTTATAGGGGGGTCTTGCTAAGTGCCTCTAATTTCTACCTGTTGTCTGTTCCATTCGCACAACAGCAAATGAAACTGATTCACAATCAGTGTTGCTTCCTAACTGGACAGGTTGGTTTCACAGAAGTGTGGTTTACTTGTGTTGTTTAAGTGTTCCCTTTATCTTTTTGAGCAGTGTATTTTTGAACAGTGTAAGGAAACCGGAATAACCTGAGAAAACCCACACAAATCCAGGGAGAACATGGAAACTCCACCCAGATTGGGATTTGAACCTGGATCCCCAGCGCTGAGAGATAAACATGCTAACTACTGCATAAAAATTGAAAAGTCAAAGGAAAACCTATTTTTATCTCAGAATGATTTTCATGAATAAGAATAAATAGATGTTTTGCAGTCCCAGAGACTTCACTTTTAACATTGCCTTTACTCTTTTAATAAAATCTCTTTTAGATATCCACTAGAAACACTCCGAAGTCTTGTGGGAAGTTGTTTATTGCAGCACATAATCTTTTTAACCACTGGTGCAAAGCACATTAAAAATAATTGTGAGGTATTGACCACTAATAACTTTTAAGTCTTATTTTAGCAGCTATTAATCCAGTGTATCTCTATCAATAAGTGCTAACTGAGTGTACTTTGTATTTGCAGTATTATATTTTGCTCAGTAAAGCAAGTACACATTTCCCTATTGAATTTCTTTATATAATGTGCCACCATGTTTGAAGTTACATTTCCATTTACATTACTCATTTAGCAGATGCTTCTTCCAAAGGGACTCTCAATAAGAGCAAGAAATTAACAGTGGAAATACAAGGCCACACCATTTTTCTCGCACCATTTACATTCCAACTTCATAAATACATGACATTACCCACCATGTGGCTCAAACCCACAGCCCTGTGATTAAGAGCCTTATGCGCTACCGACTGGGTGAGCCAAGATACTTGAAGTTAAAGTAAAAAAAATGTACAAAGCATGTTCAAAAAGTATTTCTTTCAAGAAACATAAAACTAAAGATTGGGTTTAGCGCAGGGTTGGCTTTCTGGTTAAGGTATTGGACTTTACACCAGGTTGTAGATTCAAACCCCAGCACTGTCAATCTGGTGACTCATAATTAAACTCTTTAATGTAATTCTTATATTTTATGGCATAATGACCTAGTTAAATAGTTTGGGATCATGTCCATGATGATTTAAGACCATATATTGGGGTCTAATACAAGGCTAATAATGCAGAAGCACTTAAAGTACAGCTATGAGAAGTGATCTGCTAGTTTAGAGTAAGGAGAAATGGCGATAAAGATGAATTAATGATGGTGTAGTTTTATAATTCAAATTTTATTGTTAAAACAACACAGATGTCAGATGGTTTACGACTGAAAACAAGGAAAAACCTCATGTTGGAAGAAGCTCAGTGTACAATCTGAGAAACCTTATGATCCATGTTTGGAAAGTTCTACAAAGGATTGGGTTAAAATCTTTAGAAAAAATGTAAAAAAAAAAAACTTTTTTTAAGCAAACTATACCAATGTCAATAATAATATTTATACTTTAAATTAGTGTGTTGGTAAATGTTATCAGTTTGAACACTCTGAATATGATTAGTGATTCGTTTAAAAACATTACTTGAATATGAATGTAATATGTTGTGTGAATGTTAAGACATTAAAATGTATTCATACTCCGAGATAAGCTTTTGAGTAAGCATGGAAGATACATTGAGGATATGCAACACTCAGCATGTAAGAGCTTGGAAAAGTGTGAGACAGTTGGATTACACTATGAAATCTGTAGCAGCTGCGGTTGGAAAGAGGAAGAGTGCTTAAAGCCAGGCTCATTCATGGCCTTGATTAGCTGCCAGGCTCTGGCCCAACTACTCACCCGCAAGGACCGGGGTATGCCAGGTTGACCTTGTTTCTGTTTTTTATCCCTCACTTTTAAACTTCTTCAACTAATGAAACTGTTGAAAGCCAATTACCTGAAAACAGAGGCCCACACAAGGAGCTCGGGATTTCGAATATCTGCATAAATTTGGATCTGCATACTCGCCTGCACAATTTGATATGCCGTGTTGTGTAGAAATCCCTGTCCCGTTCCACACTGATGGCTTTACATTCCTTTATTCTCATAACAAACCTCCAAACTTAGCATTTTACTACCAGCTTAGAGCAGAGTATGGCTAAAAAGGGACACCGGGGGACCAAGCGAGCGATTAGTGCAAACCACAGGGCCGGTGACTGCATGATGAACAAAAAGGAGTAGATTGATGTATGTCCCTGTAGGACCCTTATGCTCATGAATCAGTGTAGTCATCTTTTAGTCCATATATAAATCAGACAGGTCCAGACAAGGGAGCACTTATTTTATTTTTTTTGACATTTTATATTCTGAATTGTGAATCGAAGAGCATGCACAATCTGCATTGTATCTGACCTCAGTCTCTCCACTGAGATCTGTCTTTTAGCTACAAACCAAAATATCCTATAATTTTTATTTTTTTAATGTTATGAATTAGGATCAAAACGGGTTTTGAGCTTTTTTAGTGTCAGCTGTATGAGCCTAGAATGTATTTACCTGACCTCAAACTTTAAAAAAAAATGAAATGGAGAAAAAATAGCTCGAGCTTAAAGCTTTTGATATCAAATGTCTCAAACACACAAAACCCCAAACCCGGCCAAAATCAAATCTCAAGTTTCAATGACTACATGGTCTGGCCCTGCTAAGCCTGCCATATTTTCAATAATGGCAAACATCAGACATTTCAGATCAGCAGCAATGAAAGCGGAAATCTTGAGAGAGAAAACTTTCAGCTCCGGGCGCTAAGACAAACCCCGGCCTGTGATGAAGTTCCAGGGTCGGCTGTAAGCTGAAGGGATCTTTCTCAGGGTCCCGTGTAGAGCGTCGGCTCAAGCCATCCCTCAACTAGTGATGAGTTCCAGCCCCAAGTGAGCAAAGTCTCCGTTAATCAGCAGCATCCCACGGCCACATTTCCTTGAGTCAGAGCTGCCAACTGCCTTCATCGGCCCATTTACTAGCAAGGACAGTTTGCTTATTTCCCTCAAAATTGTTCAGGATAAGCTCAACAGAAAGGGCGACTGATCCTGGATCAGCTGCCAGGTGTTTACAAGAAGCCAGGCTTTGGTGATGTCTGTTAGTCAATGTTAGTCACACTCATTTCCAAGCAAGTGTTCTAGATGTGTAATGTCATGTGAAGGAATTCTGAGTCACTTCATACCAGAAAGTAAAGAGACTTGAGGGGACGTAACAGGCACAAAGTTGTATGGTTCATCCATCTCCTTGTCAGAGCCATATTTCTTAGCCAGATCTGAAACACTGCGAGAACATTTGATTCTCACGCATCAAGTCTCTGTGTATTTGCCAGGGTCTGGCATACGGCCTAATATTCTGGTTGCACACCACATAAAGCCACTGCGCCATGTCTGTATGGGGCACCATGGTTTGGTAAACTGGAAGAGCAAGTTACAGGGTTGCGTCCTGTCCTTACATCCACTTGGATCAGAAATGACGATGCAATCAGGCAATCACAAAACAGACCTTGATGTTATTCCACAAAGATGGTTCATCCGGCAATGTGCACTGAACATATCTGAGATTAAGGTTGTTGTCCTGCCAGACATGCTTTAATTCATACATCATAATTACCTTAACAAGGGCCATAAGGTTATGTGCAACCGCCCTGACATTTTCCTTCATTGCTGACAGAAATCTAATTTCCAAGTGGGATAAATTTCCCCCATGCCATTTCCCAAACACCAGTTGTGTTATACAGGATATTAAAACGAGGACAAGATTTTAAACTGACATTTTGACTGCGTTCCGCAGCAGGCCATTTCATGAAGCGAGAAGGAGCAGAAATGTTGCGTGTTCTTTGCCTTGGCCACACTGTGCATTCTTTGTCCCAGGAAGATATCAAAGTCTCATCAAGTCATGTGACAAGATCGATCACACAATTCATGCTGGAGAATAGACAAATGGCATTATCAGCCAGGGGTGAAACATGGCGCTTTCCTGGAATCACATAAAATAAGAAGTTAGTGGGACTAACATATGAAGCGGGTACCTTTGGCCAGGACGCCAGCAGCGGATTCCGTGGTTTGTTGCTCAGAGGTCTGCGCTTTGCCCACTGCACATTCCAAAGAGGAAACTGAAAGAGGCACAATTATACAAATAGCCAGGGATTTGCCAAAGAGGCAGGACTAGACAGCTTGCTCTGCCAAGTGCTTCAAGATGCCACACTCTAATGCCACATTTCTTTACACAACAATCTAAAAGCAACAAGAAATTCAGCCTGTGACATTTGTGGAAAACACGGTTATGAGAATTCACATAGTGTTCCAGGTTTTGTTCTTACCTACTGTATTCCTCATGGTAAGCTGTTTGTTCATTTAAAACTTTTTTTTTGTGAGGAAAAGCTATAGAATTAAACCGGATCAAAAAACATGCTTTCATTTCTAACAGTGGGTTAAAAAGAAGAAAGAAAGCATTCGCCAGTTTGCAAAATCCCATTTACATGGCAGTTTATTTTTTTAAAGGCCCAATTGCCATCTGTTGCTGACATACATAAAAGCATGGCCGTATTTGAGGTAACAGCCTCCATAAAGTGATTTTTCAAAAATCCAGAGCATGGTGTTGCTGATGTTTGCATTCTGATAGAAACACTTCTTGGGTTGATGGCAGATAAAAGGCAGACACTTTCTTTCTTGTCCAGGTAAACATTCTTGCCTTCAGTTACACAGTAACTGATGAGGTGAAAAAGCAATGAATAAGAAAAGTGGCTACCCAAATAAGCAGAAAAATAAAAGAGACCGTGTCTGATATTTAAACAAACCTCAGCATAGGCATCGATGAGTATTTGTCAGAAAAATGGGTCATAAGTCTATACAACAAGTATTTTGAGATTATTGGAATATCCTGATTATATTCATGTGGGGCAGAGCTGTAGGATGCTGGCTCAGTATGAAGATGTTCCACAGTCATAACAAGCATTGGCTCAAAGCTTATTCCCTTAATAGTGACTCTTTCTGGCTTTTACAGACACTGACACTTGCGGCTAAAGGGATTAGGGCTTGAATGTTAGTGATAGTTTGGTTTGCCAACTGTCCCTAATAATATGGGATTGTATCTATACTGGGAAATAAATTGCTTTGACATTTAGGAACAATGGCTCGTTGATGCCGGGTTCAGGGGAAAACGGCCAGACTGGTCAAGCAGATAGAACAGGCATGCCCAATACATCAATCGCACAGTGGCCGTAGGATAGTTTTTCACTCATCACTTTTATTACAGCACAATATCAGAAGTACTTATACACACACCATTCAAAACTGGCACATGGCCACACCCCCACCACAATCACGTCTCGTTTCAAATGTAAACTAGTCTAAAACGTTAATCAAGACCGAGGTGATGGTTGTGTCGAGAAAATTTGATTTGGTCAAGACCTCTACAGAGAAGGCCGTTTGGTGCGTACATGGAAGAAGCTGAAGGAGAAGATTCAGATCTCGTGTAGCAGGAGGTCTGATCTGCTCTGGAAGACGAAACTTCAGTCCTACAAACTGACATTCAAATAATGTCAAGGGCCTCTGTTGGGCAGTTTTGGCACTTGCTGGCTGAATAAAGTTATCCAAACATAAGAAAATGTACCACATATGACAGCATTTTTAAAATCAACCTACTTATGTGAATCATAAGTTCCTACATAAAAATAATTAAGTACAGATATCGTTCCATGCCTCACTGGTGATCATTTGGAAGCCTGCTTGAGAATTTGCATCAGCAGCTACTGTTCAGACTTCTCACACCTGACACCATTCAGAGCAAATCATCAGAATCAGTGTTTTTTTTTTTTTAATGGATTGCCTTGTATTGCTATAATATCAACATAATGTATGTAAAAAGGTTTAAACATTATAGTTTTAAAAAAATATATCCTAGTAAATCTCAGGCCAGAAAAGTGTGAGCACACCGGAGATAGAATGTCAACAACAACTCATGTAATCACTTCATACAAATAAAGTATGCATCTCTAAATGTCAAACCTTAAAGCAGATGGGCTACGGCAGTAAAAGATTACATCAGATGCCACTCTTGTTAGCTAAGAACAGGAAATTAAGCCTACAATTGCATGGATTCAGAAAAACTCCACAATAAAAGATTGGAAAATCCTCGCCTGGTCTGAAGAGTCCTGATTTCTGCTGCAAAGTTCATATGGTTGAGTCAGAATTTGGCTTAAACAACATTATTATGTAGCATGGCTCCATCCTGCCTTGTATCAACAATTCAGGCTGGTTGTGAACTGTAATGGAGTGGGAAATATTTTCCTGGCACACTAAGGGCTTTCCTAAATAGCATTTAAACACCACAGCCTACCTGGCTATTGCTAATCTACCAACAGCTGCTTCCAGAAGGACAACAATGAAGTGGTTCTCGTAGATGACAAGGAGTTGACAGGTCCTCAAATGGCCCCCACAGTCACTAGAGCACAATTCGACAGAGCACCATGGGGAGATTCGCATCATTTAGGCTTAGCCTACAAATCTACAGCGATTGCATGATGTCATGGGGCCGCTACCAGCACCTTGTTAAATCTATGTCGGGAAGAATTAAAAAACCTTTTCAAAGAATAGGGGTTTGAACGCAGTACTAGAAAGATGTCCTTCATACCTTTTGGCACCCAATGTGCACATTTTTTCCCGTATGGTCAACAGTGTTAGACGTTTATTGTACTTTTATGCATTAACCTTTTATGAGGCACTAGAAGACATAATATTGTAAACTTGCTGGAAAACATGGATTATTCAATTAAACGTAAACTTTACGAGTCTTTGTAGCCTCACACATTCATTACTTAGCATTGGAATTAAGATTAAGTGATTTAGCAGACGCTTTTATCCAAAGCGACTTACAAGTATCCCTACTTAATGGTTGGGGTCTGAACACAGGGTTGGTGCAGCACCCTGGAACAATGAGGGTTAAGGGCCTTGCTCAAGGGCCCACATTGGTAACTTCAATGGACCTGGGATTTGAACCCCCAACCTTCAGATTGTCCAACACCATAACTACTAAGCTACCACTCCCTCTTAAATTGAAATAATTTTCTTTGAGGTGTCATCAGCTCATTATCCAGAGCATCACAGCAATGACAATTACTGGACAGAACCTGGATTTCTGTTGGACGAGTGGAATTGAAGTCCTGCCAGCATGGCCTCACTAAACTGATATAGTTTTTCTAATTTTTGAGAATAGATACCTCAGCACTGTATCTGATGTCCTGCACTACATTGGCGCCTGCACTGTTGATGCCACCTGGCCGCTCATGGAGGACGAATCCTCCACTGGGTCTTGGTCCTCACAAAGGTTTCCTCTTTAAAAAAAAAAAAAAAAATTATCGGGGCTTTTTTTTTTTTTTACCCCACTGTCCCTTCCGCTCGCGCTTTGGGAGGTTTAGGCTCCAAACACTGTAAAGCTGTTTTGCGACAATGAAGCAAAAAAAGAAATGAACTTGAACTTGATTTAAAAACACAAATTCTGGTAAATCTAACGTTTATAAATCACCATCATGCTTTCGCCTCTAAAACAAGTTTTGTTTAAAGGTCTTTATTGGAAAACTAGGGATTTTTTAAAAAACGTACTTATCTAATTAAACAATCACCTTAGCTAAAATGAGTAAGAGGAAACCACAGTTTTCTTCAGCTCAGCCAATAAATGAATCAGTGATATGCTGTTGATGTTCTACATTGTTGTGTAGATGTGTCAGGGCATTTTCAGGAGCTGTTGCTTTCAACAGGAAAGCCCCATCATTACGAGATGAGTAAGAGGCCTGTGAGCAGAGAAAGTAAAAGCCTCCTTCTTTCTATACTTTCTGACTCATGTGTGACTCATGTACGCCCCTGTGTGTATGGTTTGAGCATTGCACCTGCCAGCAGCCCTTTAACGATCACTATTTATACTGTATTTATACTCCATTCATACAAATACATATATGTACATGTATATAATAAAACGTATTTAATTAAATAAAAAATAATTATAGTATCAACTTCATTTCAATTATCTAAATTGATTAATAAAATCATAAAATTGATATTTGATGCTTGTATGTCCAACTGTTCTTCTCAATAAAAACATTTCTAATACTTTACCTAAATCCGGTAGTTATAAAGCCTTATAAACACATTTATAAAGCTTTATAAAGACTACATGGTGCTTTATAACACTTGTTCTAACCCTTTGTAAATGTCCATAGATGTACATAACCACTCTAATAAAGTGTTATAAGAACATGCCATAAGGCTTTATAACACAAAGTGACAAATAAATGATAAATATTGATAAATAAATGATATATTTTAACTGTTCATCAAATTATAAACATCCAAAAAATTAAAAGTTTAAATAAATTCATGTTATAATGCATTATGTCACTTTGTGTTATAAAGCTTTATGTCAGACTGTTATAACAATTTATGACAATGATTATGAACATCTATGTACATTAACAAAGGCTTATGACCAAATTTTATAAAGTGTTATGAATGTGCTTATAAGTCATTTTGAATACCGGATTCATAGAAAGGTGTTACCAAAATAGTCATTTAAAAAAAGAAGAAATGAAATCTTACAGCCTATTAGAGCGTTCAATGGTTGCTTTGTAAATACCTTTGAAATGAATGCACTCTGGTGCACGTCACATTTTTAATAATATGATTAATAATAAGGGACCAATTAATAATATATTTGGATGGTAGAACCTATCTTAAGCCAACTCAAACACAGAGGTGAAAGGAATAACAGTAAGAATTATACTCTCCCATGCCTGCAAAGTATAGATGTCTTTTGACTTATGACTATAAATAAAAATAAATCTCTTTTAACCACAAAGTTTATGTTTCAAGATGTGAGTACCACTGGAAATGATAATAAATTGACCTGACCTTAATTAATAAAAAATAATGTAGCTTTGCTATCCTCAATAAAAAGATCATTTGACAAATAGACTTATTTTTCAAACAGGATATGAAACAGATCTTACTAGTCAACTCAGACCTCTGGACCCTGAGATGCAAAGCTTGTTCATAGTGAGCATCTGTTCTCAATTAAGGAAGGTTTCGTAATAAAAGTACTTAGGTGAGTGTACAGTGGCATTCGAAAGTTTTATGACCCCTGATTAATCTTTGTCTGTAAACATTGAGAAATGTACATGAGTTAAAGATTAAAAAGGCAAGCATTTAAAGAGGTCATATTCTTTAGGAAAGTGGACAGTATTATTTTTGTTGTGTACGATAAAAATCTCAAAATCGGTGAATGAGACAAGTTTAGAATGAGAGCAGATCACTTTAATCTAAGAATCAAACCTTAATCAACTTAAGCATGGTTTGATAACATTAAAAAATGTAATGCTCAATTTTGGCTTGTTCACACAGGAAGGGTCAGGTGAAAGATCTCTGAAATTTAGAGTCTCTCCTGAAAAGCTGCTTAGCATTCTGGAAAAAAAAAAAAAGAAGATTGTTGATTTTAGGTTCTCAGGTTTTCAATAGAAAGTCATTTTGGCCTTCAGTGACCTGCTGCAATATGATTGTAATGTACAAGTGATAAATGTCAGTTGTCCTCCAGTCTCACGCTGAACACTGGTGTGCCACAAGTATGCGCACTGAGTCCCCTGTTATTCTCTCTGTTCAGCCATGACTGTATGACATGCATAAGGTTTGCAGATGATACCACAGTCCACGGCCACATCAGTGACGACAATGAATTGGCCATCAGAAAGAAGATCCAGCACCTTGACGAACTGTTGTTCCTCCAGCAACCTCTTCCTCAACACCAGAAAGACCAAAAAGCTCATTGTGGTTTACAGAAAAACCAAACACCAACACGTTCCTGTCCAGATCAATGACGCTGAGGTAGAACGTGTCTTCCAGGATCTTTCTTGGACAAACAACACCAGCCATATCTATCTCCTTATTTACTTACAAACTTTTACAGGTGCACCATTAAAAGATTATTGACCAACTGTGTGACTGCATGGTTGAGAAGCTCCACTGTGGCTAAACGGAAGTCCCTACAGAAGGTGGTGACGGGTGTTTAGGGAATCACTGGCACACAACTACCTGCCATCCACAACCTTTACCATTTACGCTGTGTAAGAAGTGCACACAGCAGCATCAGGGACTGTGGTTACCCCAACCACTCGCTCTATAACCTCCTAACCTTAAATAGGACACCCCAAATCACCCCCCCTCCCATTATTAATTACATTGCTGACCGTCAAAAACTGGATTTATAAAAAAAAAAATACTTGTAATTTCACGACTTCACATTGTAGATTCTCACTGAAGGCATCAAAACTATGGATGAACACATGAGGAGTTATGTACTTAACAAAAAAGTTGAAATAACTTAAAATGTTTCATATTCTAGTTTCTTCAAAAAAGCCACCTTTGCTCTGATTACTGCTTTGCACACTGTTGGCCTTCTAATTAATAACACTAATTAACCCTTATGAGCACACCTGAAAACCATTTCAGTTGACCATTTCAAATGGAACACAAACCCTCAATCCCTGGCTTAGGAAAATATTTGAAAAATAAAAAGTAATTGAGAAAAATATATTTTTTTGTAATAGTGTGTATTTTCGTACAACTTTTGTGGTAAAAAAAAGTCAGAAGGAAATATTGGCTCCCGGTCATCTTTACTTTATCAAATTGTCCCTCTGTTTTAACATCCGTGGCCTAGATGATACATACTACATACATTCGAGATCCATCATTGCTCATTAATGTACATTTTGCTAAAAAAAAAAATTCATATTGAAAACTGTTCCACTTTTTTATTTTGTCAAATAAATAGAGAAACGAAAGTTGCCATTGGAACAGCGCTGAACCCCAAACATTCCCGCTGCAGGTGAGAGCAGCACAGGCTCTCCATTTAAAAAAAAAAAAAAAAAAAAAAAAAAAAAAACAAGAAACTATCCAACCCCAAATCAAATTAAATTATACACACATTTCACAGGCAAAGGCATGTTATTCTAAAGTTCTTCCACACAAGTATGGAAACTTGTACTGTCTTGCACCCAAAGGTTAGTAAAAATAGGATGCACCCATTGAGGTCACTCTTCTGTGTAGGTGTTGCTCCTGGTGATAACTGTCAGTCATGAAATAATGAACAATATTCACACAGAATGGCAGTATGCTTTACAGTCACTGTGCTATAACTGAGACTGAAATATACAATGATTTCACATTCGGTCCATCCACACCGATGAGGATCTCCATTTGGGTCAAGCGGATGATTAACGGCAGTTTTTCAGAGGTCAGTGTGACACCCCTGAATCAAACCACATGAGGTACTTCAGAGGGCCATTAAAGGGTAAAGATGTCCAGTGTCCTATGACGAGTTCCTTAATTCATCTCTGTTGCTTATTTCCAAGATTCACAGTCAAAATATGTTCAGCATGACACAATTATGCATCAATTATTCTACATCGGTGCCAAAACTAACAGCAGCTGCGTTCGGCTTTGAAGCGGGGTTATGTAAGTACGGACAATATGTTGAGCCGAATTTGCACGTTTGACAGCAGCGTGTAGGCTCAGCAAATGAACCATTGCATTAATGTGAAACTTTAGACGCGTTTAAGGAAAGTTCCACGCGTGAGAAACAGCACTGGCGCAAGTTTTGCGTTCTTTCACAGCAAGCCACGTTTTTTGAGGCAATTTGCTTGGAGAATGCAACAGTACAAGCACTGCGTTCAATGCGCATGAATCTCTTTAATACAAACAACAATGGATGCTAGCGGAAACAATAAGCATGCCTTTCGGAGCTCTGCTTCAGATTACCAATATTAGATATTAAAGAAATACTCTTCCAGTGACTGGAGAGGACCAAGAGGCAATTTGTGAAACGACCAGAATAAAACATTCAAACCGAAGACACATTAGTGCATCCATCTGGCTTTCAGACTCTCTTTTCAAACAACAGGTATTCCATCAATAGAACTTCATTATAATGTGGTCTTTTGGTCAGAGAAACCACGTTTAAATAAATACACAGAACAAATCATATAAAACGAAAACATCACAATGAATCATTTTGTCTCAAAGTAAAAATTCCCTTAATAGCATCATATTTCGGAAATCCTACATTTGCACTCTCATTCTTTATGTACCGGTTCACTAACCACAGAAGTCTCATTTCCAAACTGCCTAAATGACGTCCATAGATTTGATACCAGCGCTGAAGAAAAGAGGACGTGTGTATTTCCAAACATGAGTATGAGCCACTTCTGTATAATTATAAGTTAATTAAAGTTCTCCTTGGGTATTTTTCACTGCATTTAGAAGTAAAATTTACGAGTGCACTCAATTAACATGGCTTTAAAATCTAAAAATCAATAGGAAACAGCTACCTCAGCACATGGGCCTGAAGTTGACGTTTGCAGAATACAAACAATACTGACTGACAAACGCAGTGTTTCGAAAAAAAAAAAAAGTAGTTGATTATCTGAAACCGGTTTGACAACTGTATATTTGGGAAAGGTTGGTTGTGTGGTTGGGCAAATCTGGTGTGGCTCAACTGATCCCACTGTACAACTTCAGGATGGACAGAAACTGTGAGACAGATTCTCTTGTCCAGCATTATAAAATCTACTGTAAGTTCCCAGTACTTTTGTCTATGTTGTTTAAAGTCGACACACTATACCTAATAATTCAGGGGTGTTAATTAGATTCCAGGTTTGGTACATTCGCTTGGGAAAAGCTTTTTCCCCCGTTTCATGGGTCCTTGTGCATATATCAAGATTATGACATGGTGTAAACATGGTGAGGAGATACTGCAGCCGATCTCAACTTAAATTATTATATATACTAAAAGTCAATAAAAAATTCATGAAAGTCTCGTTTACAATTACTGATCTTGATGAAATTCCATGATCTACAGAAAACTTCCAAATATTGTAACATGGCACTGTGGATCGGGTTTTTAATCTTTATTATTTTGTAAAACAATGCTAAACAAAAAAAAACTGATGTAGTGTTAAAAGTTTAGTCACTTTGGGCATTAGACTAGAAATTCAATTATATTCCATCCATCCATCCGTTTATTATCTTCCACTTATTGCTTTATGAGGGTCGCAGTGGGGTTCCCCCATGACCATCCGGGGGAGAACATCTCGAGCGCTGGGCAGATACAACCAGGACAGGGCCCCAATCCATCGCTGGGCGCGCGCTCACGCACGCACGCACGCACACACACACACAATACAGGGCACTTTGGAGCATTCAATTTACCTGGAAACCATGTTTTTGGACTGTGGGAGGAAACCCATACAGACACGGGGAGAACATGGATCTCCACCCAAATTGGGATTCGAACCGGGAACCCCTACCGCCGAGAGGCAAACGTGCTTACTACTAAGCCACTGTGTCGCCCCAGCTATATTCCAATATTTTAATTATCCAAGTGCTTATCCTAATAAGTCTGCAATGTTCTGGAGTCAGTCTCTGAGGAGGGGGATAATCGAGTAACCCTATAGAAACCTGTGCAAGTATGAAGCATACGGAACGGAGCCAGGTTTTCAAACCCAGAAAACAATCTTCTGTGCCATCCAGTGAGCCACCAATCAGCCAAGAAATCTGTCAAAAATCTATAAAAGGTATCAGATCTACAAAAAAAAGGAAATAAAATAATTCAGCCCATGACTTCAGCCTGGCTTTCCATTACCCTTTACTGTCTTCACTCTGGTGCATAAAAATGAGGTGTTTGCCATATTTTTGTGTGATCTACATATGTGATGTCAGACCTACTTCTCATTATTTGAGATGATGTGATCGATAAACACAAAATTCATCAAAAGTTAATTATAATGCATATTCATCACCACAGTCATCATCACAGTTGCTGCTTCATTGAGTGTGCATCATTGCTCCGGGTAAATAGCTTTGTACTTCATGCATCAGTCCCAAAGCTGTCAGTGAGCAAGATCATGTGACTGCTTTGTAATTCCACGAGTGGATTTTGTCGATTTCTCCATTTGTTTTGATCCGCGGTTATGGGGAAAGATGATTAAATCGTTAATCAAAATAATTAGTGGGCTAAACATCTGCAAAATCAGTTTTACAATTAGGCGGGAACTATTTATGCAGCATATGTGTCCCAGAAACTTTGTGCTGGAGTGGCTTAGAATCACTAAATAAAACACCCATATGTTGGAAAAGGAAACATATCAATCAGGCTCTATTTTATATCCAGATCTTTTTATGTCTATAATCTGCCACATTGTGACATGCAATATTAGTTTATTTAAATTGTGCGCTTTCCTCATTGTATTATTAGGTTCCGTTATTGCCAAATTTCAACAGTTGCCTATTTTACAATAATGACAACCATCACAGTGAAAAAAGAAGACAAATGTTTTACAGTGAAAAAGACCCTGTAGAAAACTCTGAAAATCAATCTAAATATATATACTGCAGTGTTTTCCTTATATACTAGCTCTTGTTCATGACATTGCATGACGAGTATGTAAGACACAGTAAGGGTTGTTACAGGAAATGATTTCGGGAACCAAGAATCTTCAGAGGCTCCGAGACAGAATGTCTTATGTCTTACTTCTAATGAAGCCATTAATAGATTCTATATACACAACCTGCAAAAACAAAAAAAATACATATATACAAATATACATCCAACCTTCCCTGATCAGATAAGGCCAAAGTGCAGGTGAGGGTTTGGTGAAACACTCATCTTAAGAACTGCTACACTCCAATTAAATGCTCCCATTTGTTAATGCCAAACATGACTTAAGCATTTTATAAATTACCGACTAAAGCAACGAACAAAATGAAACTGAAGGATTACCGTAAATAAAACTTGAAGCTAATGTCCATCCATTGTCAACAGTACAAAACCAAGAAACACATATTTACAAAGCTCCAGCATCCAGTGGAATAAGCCAAAGGCAACTCAGGATCGCATAAAGGTCCCACCTTAAAGCATGTACACAACAGAACACCAGGTGAATTTCAGCTCGGAGGTCTGTTATTGGAGGCAAAAGGTGCATTGGCTCAAATACAGCAGCTCGCTCGTTGAGAGGGAGAGCGGCACAGTCGAAATGACTCCAGAAGTCCAAGCCAGTGTGTGGTCAGAGCATGCCGAAGCCCTCGCTGCCCTCACTGATGGCCAGCTTCAGCAGTTTGTGCAGCTCCTCATAGGAGTCGTAGGTAGGGAGGCACAGCTGGTTAAAACTACATTTTTGGAAGAAAATGAACATTTTTTAGTAAACACATCCAGCAAAATGATTATTACAGTTACATCCAAAGCGACTTACAAGTATCCCAACTTGGTTGGGGTCAGAACACCGGGTTACATACAGAAACCCTGGAGCAACGAGGGGTAAGGTCCTTGCTCAAGGACCCACATTGGTAACTTTAGTGGATCTGGGATTTTAACCCACAACCCTAAGATTGCTAGCCCAACTCCCTAACCACTGAGCTACCTCACCTCCTTATAGAGGTCATGAATTTGTACCTATAACACGCAAACACTAGATGGACAAGGGGAACCCCCCGGGACCCTCAGAAAGGAATAAGTGGAAGATAATGAATGAATGAATGAATTAATGAATGAACACAGCTTTATCTAAAGCGGCTATTAGTCCTATGCACCAGTGTTCTGCTGGTGCATTGACCCTCATGGTACTATGTTTACTCAATGACATCATCATCTGCTTATACACCTCCTCATGGCAAAGAACTTCCCCTAGTTGTCAAACATGCAGGGAAGAGCACCACCATAATCAACTGTACCCCCCAATCCCAGGTCCAGACAGTAATTTTTGCAATTACTAGACTAAACCTCAAGACCCATGTTCAAGGTAACGAGCCTGTGTTCAGACCTGTGGATCATACCACTTATTCAGTTTGAACGGGTCAATAAACAGAAACAATCTGGGGTTAAAGTGCACAGATGCATTCCCTTTGCTCATTGGCTACTGAGAGGCTTCTTTAATGCGCCTGACTTGGATTAGACTCAAAAATCCCATGGTTTATAATCTGTTTAATTTGTAATCCTGTACAATTTTTAGGTTCAACAGTTCAACTGACCGATAAAGATAACCTGTAGCCGGAATTCACATGACTTATTATTAGCAAGGTGATTTGAAAAAGTTAAATCTGTTTAAAGCAATTGCTGTCATGGAGTTGCCTTTGTATTTGGAGTTGTTAAGCAATTCTGGATTAAGACTGCAGCCTGGCAGGACGAACACAATTCATTTGAAAGTTGTGATTAATAAACAGGTAATTTACAAAAAGGCACAATTACATTCTATTACTTTATTTTATTTTACAGATGCTTTTATTCAAATCAGCTTATAAGTCATTAGGTGACAGAGTACAGGATTAAGCATGATCTAGCTCTCCTTGAGCACCGATGGCGAGCATTTGGACTTGATTAAGGGTGGCCCATTAGGCCATTCGATCCTACACTGCTCAAAAAACTAAAAGGAACACTAAAATAACACATCCTAGATCTCAATGAATAAATTATTTCAGTTGAAAATTTTTATTTCGTAGCTAGTGGAATGCGTTGAGAACAAAATAACATAAAACTGATCCAACTTCAGTGGAAATTCCTCAAATTCGAATGAGGCTCAGTAGTGTGTGTGTCCTCCACGTGCCTATATGTATTCCCTACAACGCCTGGGCCTATTCCTGATAAGGCGGCGGATGTTCTCTCCTACAACCCCCTTCCTGTCTCCTGGTATCTGCTCCATGCTCTGGACACTGGGCTGAGACACAGCAAACCTTCCTGCTGCCACAGCTGG
>JAOUQT010000002.1:15315522-15326339 GCA_025769995.1 Xyliphius kryptos | reverse complement strand
CCTAAAAATAACACTAATCATTCTGAAACGCTTTATTGGGTATAGCCTGTTTTTTTTACAGAAAAAAATGTTTTCTTGCATTCTTGCATTTTTGGAAAATATGATCCTGACATGTTTAAGGCAGCTTCATAAAAATTACCCAGAAATACAGAGACAGATAAAGAGAGTTTTAAACTGAACAAAAATATATGAATTCTTTTATATTGTGAATTAGCTGAGAAAGCTCAGGTCCTTAAATTTGTACAGCAATATATTATTTTATCAGTATGTTGTTGCTGCTGTTTGTTGGGGAAGCAGCATCAGAGTGGATGATGCAAAGAAGCTCAGCAAACTGATCATGAGGGCTGTCTCAGTTTTAGACTGAATTGTTTGGAAGAGGTAGCTGAAGGTCACTAAGCAAACTTACTGGCATAATGGACAGTACAGCATACCCTCTGAACTGCTGGTAAGAGTACAGCAATATACTTAACCAGTTATGCTTTAGCAATGTACAATGCTGGAAATTGTTTGTACCTTACAGCAACCACAATGTATAACAGCTTATCACTATGCTGGGGCATTACTGACTATTGAACCTCTACATGAGAGACTCACTGATCACCAGTGGACATTTCTAGTCTTCTTTTACTGTTATCAATCTCATTACTCTTTTCACCATGCTATGCATCCACACATATTGTTTTTAATTGCACTATGAATATCTCAACTTTCATGGGATGTGACAATACATCATAGCACTGTCATAATATTATGCAAATTATGATGTTCTGTACACTTTTACAGTTTTATTGTTTTGTTATTTATTGTTACTTTTACTTCCGTCTATTATGTAACTGTGCAATAATGTATGTTAATAGTTTATTCTACTGTTTTGTGCTTGCTGTACTGATCTAATACATGAATTTTCCCTCTTGGATTAACAACGTGATCTATCTTTCTATCGGTGCTACAGAACAGTATGCTAAATTATACTGAGCAAATGTTAAGACACGTTACCTTCAATAAAGTTCCAAATGAGCCAATATTTTATTTAAATTGTTATTATTGTTTTATTATTTAATTTATTTATTATACGTTAATTTGTGAATAAAATATGGATTTGTTAAATTTGCAAATAGTTGCATTCGATTTGTATTTAGATTTTTACACCGTCCAAACTTTAGAATTGTTGCTTATGGGTGTTATGTGCTGCAGTGCGGTTAAAGCGCACTTTCGTCTCGGTCTTATGCTGAGGCCCGGATGCTGGAGGCCACGCCTCTTCATCATCATCACCGAGAGTCATTGGGAGGCACAGAGGAGAGTAGCGCTGTCCGTCTCTCACCGAGCAGCAACAGGTAAGAGCCGCATCTTCCACACGTAATACTCTGCTGATGTAGTTTCTTGCGATTGCTTCCACTATAGTGCGAATACTGTGTTTCTATTTTGTCCTTTTTAGTATTTTTACGACTTTTTTATTTAAACTATGTTTCATACTTTATAGACGTTGGCTAGTCTTAGGATGTTTAGATTTGAATAACAGTGCAAACTATTCTTATAAATCATTTTCATCCTGCTCACCCTAAATCTACAGTAGCATTTAAAATAAAAAAAGGCTTAATTTGGCTTAATAAAAATAGTTTTTAAGATAATATATGCAACGAGGTTGAGATGTTGATGTGCTAACCCATTTGTGGTGTGTTTAAAATGCACATGTATGATATATACAACATATGTGTGATATTATGGATATTATTTTGAACAGTGGAAGGTTTTCAGCATCATCCAGTAAAAAAAGAAACAAATCTGCTGCCATGATTAGATTTATTCAGAATTCACAAGTTTCATCTGATTATTTTTTTAAATAACCAATATTAGCAATGTTACATTTTATATATTTATCCTTTCAAGCTAAATATAAGTAAATAACGAAAAGCAAATATTTTATATATTTATTATTATTATTAGTTTGATGCTGATCATTAATATTATTATTATTACTGTTATAATTATAATTAACCTTAATTAGTATCAGCATGAATATAATTGTACAAACTGGAATTTACTAAATCGCAGCATGTTCAATTAGTTATTTACGGAATATACATTTATGTACTTTGCTGCTAAAAATGTATACATTTAATGTATATATTAAATGTATACATTACAGAAAACAAAACATATCATTTTTCTAGAGCATTATAAATTATTTACACATGACAATTATGAGTTACTTTACTCGATTAAGCACATCGGGTACGCATCATAAAGAGACCTGTGGAAACGTAGATCTATAACATTTACGTAATTATTTACATTAAAATATATATTCTGTTTATGTTCCATTATGTTCGTTTATCACATTGTACTATATGTCGATCATTTGTGTATTTCTTATCATGTATCAATCTAAACAGAAAGAGCAATTCGACCAAATGAATTAGCTCTAAATAAAGCATGAAATATTGTTTTGTGAAGAATATGATTTATTATTATTATTAAACCTTATGCATTTCTTTTTCCTACGCACAATAAATCATTCGTTATACAAGCTGTAGTAATATTACACAAAATCAATCCATATTATAACATCTTTGTTTATATCGCATTTTACATTTGAATGATATATTGTATTAGCGTTTACTTTGAATACCACACATATTTTCTTTTTTTCTCCAATAATTCAATATAAAATCAATAATAAAATATTACATAAGACGAAGAAAACTGTGACACTGAATATCAAGAAGTTTTAAGTGCTCTTACTGCACTTATATTTAAAAAAAAATAAGAGTTTTAGTTAAATAAAGGTTGTAACTTATTTCTGTTATTAGTTATTGGTTATTAGTTCTCTTTTATTAGTTAGAAATATACCTTATTTCTGTAGTTGTAATAGTTTCCCCTGCATTTTTATCTTTTAGGTACACCTTATTACTGTTTGAGGTTCCTGTAGTATATTGAAATATTGTGGAGATTCATCGATTAAAATTGCAGAGGAAAAAAAGGCTATTAAATATGAATCGGACTCCACCAGACCAAAGTATTCATACGCCTAATGAGGTCTGCATGGAGGACAGTAAAGCAGATATACTGCTCCCATGTTTACGCCGAGACATGTATGATGGCGGTTACTCCTCCTACAATGCACCATTCATCTCTCATCTCTTAAGAAAAACCATCCACAATAAGCGTTCCGTTTTTAGCACCCAACTCTACATGCCTGAAACGTCCATTACTGGCTCCAGCATGATAGAATCAAGACCCATACAGACAGAGTCTGCTCAGGGTGACTGGAGTAATGTGTCTTCCGTAGCCAGTCAGCTGGAATCAGCATCTTCTGGTCAGACTTCCAGTGGAATAAGCTCTGAACCTGAATGTCCACTGAATGAGCATGTCCAGGCTAAGCGAGCCAGAGTGGAGAATATTATACGAGGCATGGTGAGCTCGCCAAATGACAAGTCAAATCCAGAAAGAGAGACTGCGGAGAATGAAGGAAGCAGGTATGGCCGAGAAGTGTCTAAAGAGAACAAACGCAAACAGAAGCTTCCTCAACACCAGGATAATAACCATACTGAACTATCAACCCCAAAACTTGATGATAATATAAGCAGAGATGAAGAGTGTCACAAGTTAAGAAAACAACTCAAGAGCATGGAACAGCTCTTACACCAACTTCAAGAAAGGTTCCTACAGATGTACGAGCACAGAAACGCAGAGACCAAAGAGAAATGGGAACAGTACAGCCATGAACTTGATGTGAGCATAAATTCAGACAACAGCACACTTGAACACAAAGATAGCATGAAAAAAACCGATGGATGTTTGAGCTCCACAGCTCAGAGGGATCAAAAGAACCTTCAGGAAATATTGAAATGTGAGCTCTCCAGGGCTATTAGTGAAAGTGTTGATATGGTATTCAAAAAACTCTCCTTGATCCTTGAGAACCAATCAACGCCAGAACGTATGTGTGTGAGTCCAGAGTGTACAGCCATGGAGAAACAAGACCACCAAATATGTGCAACAGAGTCTTCTGGTTTTGGTAATTCCATGAAACCAAGGCCAGCAGAATGCTATGAAAGCACACCTTCACACAGCCCACAGCATCAGACAGAAGCTTTGTCCTTAGTGGTCCGAAAACCTCCATTAAATCCTTTGGGTTCAATAAGCCATTCAGTAAAGAGGCCCTATCCACTGCACCAATCTCCATTCCATTTTAACCACAGCACTCCTCTGCATGACAATCAAATCTTAGAGCATCTGCTCAAATATGGACCACATGCTAATTTTGATGGGATCTCGTGCCTTCCCCCACCTTTGGACAGATCCTCCACAGACTCAGTGGTGCTTCCTTGGGAAAACATTACGATGAGGGCAAAAGTAGGCACTGGTCACATTGGGCCACACCATCGCCCTGGGGCTCTGGGCCAAGTCGGAGTAGATGGACTTTGCCTCCCACATGTCAAGTTGGAGTGTGGAGATCTGCAAAGTATGGCAGAGCGGAGCACATTCATGTCACTAAATATATCCTTTTTTTAAAAAAATATCAGGTCACAACATAGTTTGTGTGTAATTATTAAAGTGTTAATATAATTATAATTATAAATAAAGTGTTAATAAGTGCGAATATTAAAAAAATAAGATCATTTATTATAAACAGGTACAAATATAGAGGACATTTACAGCATTCACTCATTCACCCTTACATGCATTTATTCATTTATCCGTAGCTGCTGAAACATGGAGTCAGAATTCTAAATGACCTTGGTGGTAACCTTGGTGGTAAAATTAGTACATACAGCAATAAAATTCCCATAAAAGGAATTCCAAAAAAATAGACACAGTTCTTGCCTCACAACACTTTGTACAACTACATTATACAGGTTGACAACTACGAGTAATGAAAAACCGGGACACCCCGAGTTGGTGGTGCTACCGGTGTTCGCTTCTTATGCAAGAGTGGGGGAGGGGGGAGTTGTGCTAATAGCGTTCACTTTTTTATGCGAGAGCGGGGGTTTTTTTAGGGGCTAATCGTAAGGGGACGGTGCTAAACGTGCGTGATTAATATACGGGGGACAAATCAAAATTGGAAGGTTGGGACGGTTGTCAACTCCAAGTATAACGTCACTAGCACATTAGACGTTAGAATAAATTAAACATTTACTTTTTGTAATGTTGTGCCTATTAAGATAACTCTAATTTATACCAATACACCTCAGTTTTTTTCCCCCTAAACTCTCCAATCTAAATCTTTTTAGAATCTAAATCTTTTTAGAAATGTCCATACAGTTATCTGTATACAGTATAGTTAACTGCAGTCCACCTCGCTTCTCTGTAATTTACGGTCATTTGGAATGTAGTGTTGTGTATATGGAACAGACAGTAGCAACAGAACAAACTACCTGCTCTGGTCGCTCTACCTCGATGAACAATGACTGGTTGAATTGAGTGCTCCATTGAGCAGGTCCACTAACCCAGACTTCAAGGAGAATATTTCCTTTGATCTTGGTAACCCCAAAGAAAATTGTAGCATCTTCTTTAATCTGGGTCCAGTAATGACTGTAAGTCTAGAAAAAGACAAATAAAAAGGAATATAAGGCTTTGATAAGAATTGTCAGGAACAAAAGCCAATTTTCAAAGGCAGAAGAAAAAAAAAACAAGAGTTTCTACTCAGGAAATTCTCTTGATTTTTTTTTTCCTCCTTGACTTAAAAAGGTGTAGAATATGTTTCTGGACTCTCTATGTGATTGGAGTGGCCACTCTGAGTGGTCACTTTTATTATGAAAGAAGCTTTCTGCTATCATTAAGTTCAAGCTTGGCACTCAGTGTATACACAGAGACACACAAACATACCTGTATATGTGTGTGTGTGTGTGTGTGTATTTATTGTAAATAAAGGTACAATACAGTTTCTGTGTAGGAAATAGGAGAATATATATAAACATTTCTTAAATGTTCTTCTAAAGTGTGTTACAGCATACTGGTCAAATGTTCTCTGTTGAAAAACACTCTTACTAATGCATACTGTATATGACCTGATATAATCTTACAGCGGATATGGAACTAATACCTAATGCACGCGTCGTCATGTTATTTATAAGAAATGTAAAAGGGATGTGCAGATGCAAGACAGTGACCTCCTCACATCCAAATTGCGTTTACGTCCTCGTGTTTTCCCAACAAATCGATATAGACGGACATGAAACGACGAGGCTTCTGCGGAAGTCTCTAATTGAAATCCCTAATCTGATTTGTTTAGTTATTACTCCAATTTGCACATGCTGTTAAGTGTTTATTGAGTCTATGGTTAGTGTAGGACTGTGTAAATAAAATTTAATTTGGACGACACTGTCAAGATGAATCGTATAGAACTGGGTATAGAATAGTTTTATCCACAAGCAAAATGACTGTCTCCGAGGCATGCAGTTACATCATTTTTTTTAAAGATCACCATGTTGTAATATGTACAGTATTTTCTCAGACATCTATTGCCTTTAACTTCATTACATCCAAGAAGGATTAACGCCTAACCATTTGAAGAAAGCCAAACTGATGTTCTTCTACACACGGTACCCAAGCTCAAACATACTGAAGATATTTTTCCCTGATGTCAAGGTACATTACTAATCAACTGCACATTACACATTGTATTTGTCTTGTCAAGTCAATTGCATACCATGCATCTGAAGCCTTTTACTTGTGTATTCAGATGACCAGGAATGTATTACAAACCTCTTATTAAGCACATTTTTTTTTTCTAAATCACCGTTGACTATGACAAAAGACTAAACAGTTGCCATAATTTGTCCTGGGGATTTAAAAGCTTTAGGTATCAGGAACTGATGGTTTATCTTTAACACAGCTTTTAAAAAAGTTACTCAAGTCAGCAAAAGGATACAAAAGGTGAAAGGGGGACGATGGTGCATCCTTCTCTATTCAGATTTAGCTTCAAAAGGCTGTATAGTCAGTGGGCTGTCAGTAGTCAACAATAGAGCAGTGCCGAGCTGCAGACAGAGACGAGGAATTACAACAGCAACCTGTGAATACTGACCGCACATCCTGCGAGTCTGTGACATGTCCCGAGGCTCAGTCTCATCTGTAGAGTACTTATTTACAAAGATATATTATCTCTCACTATCTATATCTTGTCTTATGAACACAGAAATAACACGATTTTAAATAATTACCCTTAAATAATCACCTTATTTAGATTTTTATTGTAGTCCTTGATTGTTTTCCTACTCCAGCAGGATATGATCTGTTTTAGTTAATTACAGCTGTAACTATGGTCTAATGGTCATAGGTTTGATTCTCGGTTTGGGAAGAAATTTCATGCCTGAACTGCCTTGAGCAAAGCACATAACTGGCACTCAATCCCCAGGCGCCTCAATAAGGCCTACCCACAACCGTGGGTATTTGTTTGTGTTTACAGAGAAGAATTTCCATATTATTAATATTATTATTATTATTATTACACACCATTTTAAAGAATACAGTTTACTAAAATTAGAGTTATTGAAACACACTGGTGTCCGGTTTGCCTCCATCTACTCCTCTAACACTATCAACTGATGCTGATGGGAATCACTATCAACTGATGCTGATTACACCCTCCAGGGGTGTAAGAGAAGAGCCCGCGCTGAGTCTCTTCCTTGTTCAGGACTGACCCTTGTGTGAAAAGTCAAAGTGAACAAAGACAATGTTAATCCCGGTGTCTGATTTCATTCCTGTCATCTGAAATCCTCTGAAAGCGAGGACGTTCTTACATGGTGCACAGAGTGAAAAGGAAAAAACTTTTATGGCAGCTCAGCCAGGAGCATTCCTTTTTTCTGTATTGTTCTCATTTTGAGCGAGCTTCAAGCATAATGTTGATAATGTCAAGAAAACAGTGTGAACAAGTTGATTGAAGATATCAGTCTGTACTTGTGAAGCAGACCGTATAATCTATGATAATCTATAAAATACAAAAAATTAAAATAAATCCTTTCTGTGTTTAAAAAACAAGTGTCCAGGTTATACTCAAAATGTTGATGTTTATGAGGGGCAGCTATGGCCTAATGGTCACAGAAGATGATTTTATTTATTTACTTATTTTCTATACCCACTTAATCCTAGTTTTAGTGTCACATAGAAGCTAGTGCCCACCCGGCAACTCTGGGCACCAGGGCAGGAACAACACTACACAGGGCATCAATCCAACATTGGATGCTCATACACACACTCACACAATCAAGCACACACTAACAGGCAATTTAGAAACACCAATTAACCGATCATGCATGTCTTTGGACTAGGGAGGAAACCTGTAGAAAACCTGCGCAAACAAGGGAAGAACATGCAAACTCCACATAAAAATTTCTTGAGTCGCCCCATCCGGGTTTCGAACCCAGGATCTTTTTGCTGTGAGGCTACCGTTCCACCCAGAGAAGAGGTTTTGGGACAAAAAGGTCACAATTTTAATCTCCACTCTGGCAACTCAACTTGTCACTATGGGGCCTTGAGCTACTCTGCTCCCTAGCTCTGGAATTCTCTTCCTCCTGACCACAGACTCTCTTCCTGACCTTAAATCCAGACTCAAAACCCATCTGTTCAGACTGTCCTATCCCACGTAGTCAATCACACTGCCATAACCTTCATCGCACTGATCTATCTGAATGTTTTAACATTGATAGTTTTTTTACTCTGGACACGGTCCTTGGGTGTTTTGAAATGTGCTTTATTAATAAAATGTTTTATTATTATTATTATTAATATTATTAATATCTATGTATAACCTTAAAAATGTAATTACTTTCAGTTTAATCGCTGCATCACCTCCCAGCTGATCAAGTGGTTCAGTAACTTCAGAGAATTCTACTACATTCAGATGGAGAAGTTTGCACGCCAGGCCATCGTGGAGGGAGTAAGCAATGTGAAGGACATATCTGTTAGCAGAGACTCCGAAGTCTTCCGTGCTCTTAACATGCACTACAACAAAGCCAATGATTTTCAGGTACAATTACTTTCCTGCCTTTAGTTACAGTAGTAGTCATACACAAAGTGATTACCTTTGGTTACTTATGTCCTCTGTGCTACATCCATCATTCTCACCCAGGATCAACAACTAAACTATCCAATCAGATTTAGCATCTCTCTAGGATGTCACTGCAACTTCCCCAATTTTAATTGGAAACCTAATGTCTACTACACATGTGACATTCTTAACCGAGAGTGATTCGCTGCTTATTATCATGATTTGTTAAAATTAAAACCCCTAACCCTTACCCTAAACCTAAACCTAATCCCTTAACGTCTCTTTCAGGCTCACATCAGGTAGTAAGGCTGCACTGTGCATGCTTGAACAGGTTTTTACATGGGATAGAGAGATGCTAAATCTGATTGGATAGGAAGTTGTTGGTCCTGGATCAGCTTGATCGGTGTAGTTCCAGGAACAAGAGAAACCCATGAAAATCAGAGCATTCGCACCTTACTGAAATGCTAGAATATGCTAGTAGACTTTTTTAGTATAATACAGACTATAGTGTAAATAAAGGTATGCACTGATCGCTGCAGATAATAATATGTAGTCACAGTGCACATTTGGCGGATATTATCTAAGAGTACACCACTTGTTTAGCCCACTGTTGGAAGAGCAAGCGACAGAATCCTGCTATAAAAACTGGATTAGAAACAGACTATGCCTGAGTGCAGCTGGAATCACCACTGAAGCAGAATGATGAGAAAGCCATGACAGATTTTGAGGATTCGGTGGTCGGCTGATGAGAACAAGAGGAGACAGTTGTTTTTACCTTCGCAGATAAGACATTCTTTACCCGGGGATTGCTTAGCCATTGTAGACTGTAAAAAACAACATGCAAATTAAGGATTTTTGGGCCCATTGGCCTTCCAAAATTGATATATTAGAACAATATGTACAATTCTTATTTAATTGTAATCTTTTAAGATTAAGTGTATAACAAATTAAAAATATTAAATTAAATTTTATTTATAAAGCGCTTTTAACAGTGGTAAATATTAGGCAACACTTTCTGCTCCCCGACCAGCTGGGGAGGTATAATGCGGCCATTTTGTTCTGTGCCAATAATCGCTTTAAAACAGGAAAGAAGGCGCTTCAGTATCTTGTTTATTATTAATAAAATGAACTTCATGATTATATCCTGTATTAATTTTTGTACAGATGCTTTGTGACAGTGTTTCATTTAAAAAAGAAACTCAATTCTATTGATTCATCCAAGCTATAACATATAAAAATTAATTATACGCACTATGTTTAATTAATTTAACTAAATTTAATACACACGTTGTTGGTGCAGAAGCATTTAAATATGTACAGTGAAAATCTGGCACAGTTTACACTGATTAGTTTGCATTAGTGTGGATTTAAGTAGCTGGCTACAGGGTTTAGCATAAGGTGCTGTCTTAGCATGAACTACCCGGATAGTGGCTTGCATTGAGGTGATATTTCAGGCTTGAAATACTACAGTACATGATGCGAGCTAGTTCTTTATTTTGTTTAAAATAATAATAATAATTAAATAATTTAAAATAATTACACATGATACAGTTAATTGTCTTTATACTTATATTATATTATTATAATAATATTATATTATTATAAGTATATATAAGTTATTATTATAATAACTAATATTGCTCCCGTTCTGCATATAAACGGTATCTTGCCCTGTTCTGTCTCTATTTTCTGCATGGAGGAGGGAGAAAATGAAAATTCGACAACAAGCTGCTCTCTTTGTCACTGACTAATAACATCTAGACATGTGAACGGGAATGATATTGAGACGGGATTGAATTAGACAGATTAAAATAATAGGAAAATAATTCAT
>JAOUQT010000002.1:15253262-15264966 GCA_025769995.1 Xyliphius kryptos | reverse complement strand
AGAAAGTACGGATAAGTAGGCGAGTTGTTGCCGTTCAGTAAGTACCCGTTCTGCACCAAATTATTCCACCCCTGCTTGCATGCAACCATAAATCATACACTTCCACACATCTTTTCCCATTAGCGCCTATGCTAGGCATGGGTGCGTGCTCAGCTACCAAACACAGACTAATAGGCTACAACTTTTAATTTTAAGACTGCCCCAAGTGCCCCCCAGCCACCACCCCCAATACAAACCTTTCATTTGCTCCCCCCAAACACACAATTCACATAGGAGCATAAAGCAATTTTGATCACCATCACCCAGCAGTAATTTTCCTCTTGACTTTAGCACAGGCATGTTTACTGGATTTTTCTTAGCGAAATTCCAAGGTGGCTTTTCGTTTTGAGGACCATTCAGCATGTAGACGAGATACAGGTGATCTTTGACCATTGGGGACTGAGGGGTCATTCCCTTTTTACCGTTGTAGAGGTACAGGCTTTTGTTTAGAGCAATGGCTCCGGGGGAATTTTAAGCTTGTCTTTGGACAGAACAATTGCACTGGAAATAATTGAAAGCCTAATTAGGTCAAAATCTTGTTTGATTGAGAATTAATATGTGTGAAAGTCACCACTTAAGAGATTTTCCACATTAGTGTATATTGTGAAATAGGCAGCAGGCTGCATGTGACAAAAATAGAACTCGAGCTCATGGACATTAACTCACCATTTATTCTACTTTGAGTGTAGTGTTATAGATAGAAAACACATTTAATTTACATTAAAACCCTATAAATCAGTCTAAGATTATTGTTAAATAAGTACACAGTGGTCAAACATTACATTTATTGTTGATTTATTTTTTTAAAACTATTTTTTCTTTTTAATCTCCTGTGGAGTGGGTCAAAGCTAATCCCAAAATTTAAAAGACAAAAGATGGTCACCTGTCTGGTCACATGTTTAAATTTATTATAATGGAGAAAAACAAAATATGACCTTTTATAACAGCATTTTTTATATTATTGTTTTCAATACTAAGATATTATGTTATTCAAACAAAAATTTTAAATAATTGCAAAATTTGTTAACTTTGATGTAGGAAAGCAACATTTTGATTCAATAATTCGGCTCAGCTGTGATTTGCTAAACATATATAAGCTTTGAGCTCCAGATCATCAGCACTAGGATATTAGCATTCCTACAAGGGGTGCGTCTGAATGGTTAGAGTTTTTCACGCATTGCCCCGTTTCTGTTTTCTTAGCTGCCTTTTCTGGCACATTATTTCCAGACTGTGCCCCCTGCTACATTGCATGTCCCCTGGCAGCAAAGCACCATTAGTCACATCGCGTCAGGCTGAAAGGAAGTGTGGGCGGTGTGCAGTAAGATGCTAGCCTCTTGTTGACCATAGGTGGAAACGCATGCCCAATTTAAAGAACTTTTTAAAATTCAATTCCTTGTCTCTTTTGGTTCTCTGTCTCATGCAGTTGAATTCTGTAATGTCCATATTAACCATCATATATACACATGATTATGTACCCAAATATTTACATAAGACAACATATACAATGCTTTTTCTTAAAGAAATATAAATACTAATGTTCCCTCTATTTGTTATTTATTTGAGAAATTCATCTTCCAGAAGTACTTGACACTACGATAATAATAATAATAATAATAATAATAATAATAATAATAATAATAATAATAATAATAGTTAATAATAATAATAATAAACTGAATTTACACTTAAAACCAGATGGTTTGGACATTTTTTTTTTTAATACTACAGTGGCTTAGTGATTAGCATGTTCACCTCTCAGTGCTGGGGATTCTGGTTTCCATGTTCCTCCTGTGTCTGCATGGGTTTACTCCTGGTTCTCTGCTTTCCGTCCACAGGCCAAAAACATGGATTCAAGGTGATTTGGCTGCTCTAAATTGCCCCAGAGTCTGTGTATCTGTGAGGAAGTGAGTGTATGCCCAGCAATAGATTGGCACCCTGTCCTAGATGTATATGCCCAAGACATTGCCCCCTGGATGGGCATGGGGAACTGTGACCCTTTTAGAGGAATACTACAGTGTAATTGGTTCCACCTTAACTACTGGCGTGTTTAGATAAAGGTGACTGCTAAATGACTAAATGTAAGACTTTTGGTCTTTGATGTGAGTGTGATTTGACTGTTATTTCATTAACATGCTTTCTCTTATTTTTTTTTATATTCTCTGTGTCAGTGTTGAGCATGCCCAGTTATTTATTTTATGGATGGTGGCCTATATATGGCAGAATAAAAATAAAGCTGTTACAATTGGTCTAAATGAAGTAATTAGGCACAAGACAACGTGCATTATTGTGAATAAATCACAGGAAAGAGATTACGAAGTACAGTTACACCCTTTTCCTGTGATTTATTCAGAATAGCGCACAACATCGAGTACATTATTGCTTATATAAAACAGTTGAAAACACACTTATTTAAAAACGTGGTTAAATTCATGAAATAAAACATTTATTGCAATCAAAATCGTCGACAATGGTCTTCCGCGACTACCCGTTTTATGTAGTGCCCAGAACGTGGCGGGCTTTAGGACCCAGAGAGCAGGAGCACTAGCGGGTATTAGTCCAGGTGAGTCTTAATAAGTGCCATTCTTTAAGTTTAATGCTGTTTGTGTAACGTCTTTGTGTACCCGAGTTTCAGCTGGTCGTGTAACTTATCTTTATACCCAAGTTTCAGCTGGTTATGTACGTTATCTGTGTATTTACCCGAGTTTCAGCTAGTTGTGTAGCCCCTCTGTGTACCTGAGTTTCAGCTGGTTGTGTAGCCCCTCTGTGTACCCGAGTTTTAGCTGGTTGTGTAACTTCTCGGTGTAACGTTACCCGAGTTTCAGCTGGTTGTGTAACTTATCTGTGTACCCGAGTTTCAGCTGTTTGTGTAACTTATCTGTGTACCCGAGTTTCAGTTGGTTGTGTAACTCCTTTGTGTGTTTGGGTTTCAGCTGTTAAATTGTCACAGTGTCCATTAAACTCACAGAATCCGATAATAAAGGGAAGTTGGAGTTACACTTTGCGTTGATGCTGCAGGTTCTGTTTCCAGAAGGGAATATGATGGGCAGGTGGCAGATGGGCCATTTGAAGCTTTACTAAAGGGAAGAAAAAAGTGCTAAATATGTTGAAACGATAAATAAACTCTAAAAAGGAGACTCCCCCCCCCCCCCTTTTGAACTAGGCCTTCACTTCTCAAAATACATTGATAACTTAAAAGCTTTGATTAGACCCACGTTACATAAATGGCGTAAATCATTTTTATGTAAATTACATAAATAAAATTTGTCTGGTGTTAAATATTTAATTAAAAGACAATTATGTGGGGTTGAACTGATACTTTCTATATGTCTCCAGTAACACCAGAAAAAGTCACTAGATTTGTCGCTAGGTGCTTTTTAGTAAAACAAGTCACCAGAGGGTCTGAGAAGTCCCTAAATAGTGTAGTCACTGGAGTGAGTTTAAAATGTATGGTATTTCAGCAGTGGATTTAATAATTTATTAGTGGCATCATATACCTGCTGCATGTCGTGCATTTTTTAAATTAATACATTTACTTGTTTGTATTTATTTCTCTTTTGTCTGTTTGATAGGATTTTCCACTGCACGACAGAAACTGGCAGAACTGTTTTTATTGTTACTCCAATGACCCACCATGGCAAGCATGTCATCCAACAAGGAAAGGACGAGCTGGCATTCTGCACTGGATTGGCAGGTGGGTAAGCAGGTTCTTCACAGTGAGGCCAAAACGATTGAGCTTAGTTTTTTTTTTACCTTTCTATCCATCCTTCAGAAGGTTCCAGCAAACTACAAATACATTGTAATCCTTTTTGCCAAATAAACAACTTGGCTTATTATGTTATGAATGTGTGAAAACATGAGCAAGTTCAAATTTTATATAGCTTCAGTATACCAAAAGTTGGGGGAAATTCATCACAGTCCTTTTGTCCTGGTGGGAGTTTTACACGTGAGGACAGTTCTAATTGACGGTCATATTTTTCACTATGGCAGGAAACTGAAGGTTGTGGAGGAAATCTTGTCTTTTCTGCATGAGAATCAATCCCAGGACACAAACTAGTGTCCATAACTATTAGTGTAGTGTAATTGTCGCCATTTATTTGTCAATTTTGTTCCAGTCTTGTTACCCTTTTAAAGTTCACAGAACTGCTGTTTACTAATTTGTGTGTACAAATCCTATCAATTTATTAGTTTCAGAACTTTAAAGCTTTAATGGCTGGCACCAGCAGTCATGCCACACCGAACCTTACTGTGTTCACTCTGCTCTAGTCTAGCAGTTACTTTTGTTTTTGTCATTTTATCCCCAACTCACAGTTTAGGTATTCTGTTCTTTGTTTCTCCATGTCCCAATATAAGCTTTCTTGGAAGTTTAGCTTGTTTAGTGATGCAATTAATAAAATGACAAAATATAAATCTGCAAGGAATATCTGTTAAGCTTTATAAACTAGCCTTCTAGCTTATTGTTGGTGGTTCAGATCTCCAGATCTGTGCATTTTTTGTATTGTGTTATGTAAATTATTTAATGTAAAAAAAAAAAAAGTGTTACTGCACTCCCCCTTGGTGATCTGCCTTTTCTTGGTTTGTTTAAGGAGATTTTTAAGTCAGATTCTCCTTTTTCATTCTTGCTGCAGAATTGGAATTGGGTGTTCGCTTTCTTTCAGCATGCATGTATTCGTTTTCTGTTTACTTATAAGGCACAGTGGGATTTTGTGTTGGGGTCTTCATTCACAGTGACTGATGTCCATGCGCTGATGGAGGATATTTGTTTTATGGAATTAGAGCAGAACAGCAGAGTTGAGTGTGTGGACACTGTGGAATAAGCTAATTCAACAATGTATTTAACAGCTTTATAATTAGAACATTAATGGTTTGTGGAATGTATGCAGTGTAGCCTATGTAATCTAATATAAGGTAAAGTGTTGGACAAATAAGAGTTACAGGCATTGCTGAAACTTACTGTGAAATAGCAAGAGAAGGCCAGCTGTTTTGTGTAAGACTCACATTCACCCACTCTCACTTACTCAGTCTCTATCTCCATGGAATACCAACAAAAGCAAACAATGGCAGTGAAAATAAATTCATCAAAGTTAGCACTCATGACTCAAGGAAGTCCCTCACAAGACTGTCTGGCAGCACCAAATGCTGCTCTCAGTCAAATGCTAAAGGGACCTGGCATATGATGGATGAAGTCTTTGACTTGCAGTAGAAGTGGCATGATGGCCTGGCATCTCTCCGAAGTCCTTGTGCTTATATTGTGACCAAATCCTGCTCTGTCCCTGTTTCATTGCGGTGACAGCATGAGGAATGCTTGGTTTTGTTCCCCCTACTGTTGCTATCCATCATCCATGGAAAGCTGGGACGTTCTGTTGCAGCCCCCCCTTTTTTCACAAACACTGCTATTCTTGCTCTCTCTCTCTCTCTCTCTCTCTCACACACATGCTTTCCTACAAACATACTTTATACTAGAGTTTTACAACCTCATCAACATACAGGTCTTTCAAATTAGTCTACATGTTCATTGCATAACCTACACTCATTTTATCAGCTTTTTCAAGAATATGAGAATGTGTTCAAAATGAGTTGTTCTGGATGTATAGGATTACCCATTGACTGTTATGAGGGTGTCAGAGATGAGAACAAGAATCCTTCGTCTACACCTGTGGCATTTGGTCTAACAACATCCTCTTGATTAGTACCGCGTTCTAAAACTTGAAGGCACTGTTTGGGTTTAATTTTCAGAGAGAATGGAAGAACAGTAACTAAACATGCAACACGAGTGCAGCAAAAAAAGTGGGAGCAATTATATTTATGTGATTTATTGTAAATAGTTTCAGGCAAACAGAGTCTTAATTCCTTCTGTGTTAGTGTAACAGTAGGTAGCTCAATGGCAGAGATATGGTTTTATTCACAGTGTATATTGAAGGCGAGAAAGGATGTGCATTGTTCGAATAAATCACAGGAAAAAAGCAGAATACAGTTACACTGTATTCTGTAAGCACACTGTAAGCAGAGTACAGTTACACCTCTTTCCCATGATTTATTTACAATAATGCACAGCCTCAATTTTCCTATTGCTTTTACAAAACAGTTACGATGTTTGATTCATAAATGCGTTGATTGAAAGCAAAATCGTCAATAAACTGGTCTTCCGCGACATTATCTAGTCAGGTTTTTAAAGTTAACATTGATCGTTGAGTAGCATTTCTCCACTAATCAAAAACTGCCAACTCGTGTCTAAATTACAAAACACGGTTTTCAGAAATTATAATTTGTAGTTCATGATTTAAAATAAGGCACATCACTTCTCAAATGTCACTGTGTTCGTCTGCTAAATTGCTGGTCCAAACAACTATTGAAAGGAAATTTATCAGGGGTGCCCAAACATTTGCATACCACTGTACATCACCTTAATATAAGTTTTTCCTGCGCACAAGAGTGATAACCTCTCTTGGTTACCAATCACTCCCATTTCTGCTCAAACAATATTGAGGTGATGAGACATCTTGAGCTGTTTCTTTGTGTTTATGAAGAGCATATAAACTTTTGTCAGATTCCCGAAGATTGCACATGTCAGATGCCGTGGTAAGATATTGTAGCTTACGTTTCAAAAAAAATTCAATAATGATTTATGGTGTACGTATGTTCTTTGCATTGGCTTTAATTTGCGTTCAATCAGTTTGTTCATAAATGTTAAAAGGTAAAAATGGACATTTCAAGTGTGATTGGTCTGTTCTGCTTAAGTAACTAAAATAAAGCTAAAAATGTTCATTTTTATTTGTTTAATAATTATTTTTAAAGCATTCCAGTCTATAATTTCACATTCTGATACGTTAACTTTATTGTGGCATGTAGCCAAAAACACATTATATTAACCTGTCAATTAAAGGCTGGCTTGATGCATCAGTACTGCCTTTACTGCTGTACACATTCTGCACCTGATTAAAATTAGCAGTTTATTTAATGCTTCATATTTTCAGACATCTGACTGTCCTACAATTCATCCAAAATTTATACTCAAGATCATGTACACTTTAATTATGTTATTGAAAAAGGTCATTATATTGCAAATCATAAAAGTATGATAAATTGCTTCTCAACATAAATTCATTATGAATAAACTCTACGGCATATAATATCGTACTCGGGTTGCCAGATCAAGCTCAGCTAGCTCCTTTTTAGAGTGCAAGAGTCTATGACGTGAGCTCAAGTGTCAAGATGTTATCTCATAAAGAAGCTTATAAATGTACAACTCTCTCCAGCCACATAAAGAGCAGTGGTGATTTATGGCCATTGATTAGCTGCCGGATGCTCTGACAGCTTTGTAGACAGCATCAACAGCCTTTACCGTCAATGTACAGATGCCTCTTTAACAGATACAGAGTTCTGAATGGGGCCTCACCCACTGAACAATAAAGCTTTAAATTACAGCTAAACAGGGTTGAGTGTCGGTGTCATGAGAGTCTGTGTGGCAGATTTAATGTAAATACCTAAAGAGGAAACGCATCCATCATTTATTCAGTGTATCAAATTGCAATGTGCTGTTCTGTCCCATACTATTGAATTTGGCTCAGTATAGATGTCATTCATTAACTACTTATGTTACCAGTCAGCTCTTTAATATGAGCTACCAAATAAAAAGTCAAAAGTAGTCAACCTACAAGAATTTACATGGAAAAATTAATGATATCTTCACAAATACATGGTTTTTAGGGTTTGGATTGATTTTTCTAAGAGTTTGTGTCAACTGCAGCTTGTGAAGGCATTTTAAACAATTGGAGTTTAAATTTTGCAACAGTCATTATGGGGTGTCCTTTACTGTCCTTAGCTCTTGACCATAGATAATAGCTGGAAAAACTGACCGGTAAATTAAGAGCTTTGCCTCCTTGTTCAGCTCCCTTACCGTAATGGCCTGGTACAATAACTGTGTGACTGCACCCTCCGCTCTGATCTATCTGTCATTCTCATGCTTCATTATACACTCTTAAGAAGGACTTGATATAGTTTAACATCTCTACTTCAACCAGTATCTCCCAACCTGCAGGGGCCAAGCCAACTTAATTTGGCATTCAACCATGGACACATAATTAGACTTAATCCCCCACACCATAATTTGCCCAGGCTTCTGAAATGCCTGCATTTTAGTTTCCCCCAACGTGATGTCTTACATTGGATGTCCATCAATTCTCCTTTTTAACATGTTTCGAACCCTCAAAGTAGAATGAGTAGTAGCCCAATGGTGTGTTCATTATAATGTGTTGACGTTGGATGACTATTCTGAGCTGCTGTTTTCTGATTATCTCAGTCTCCCTGTTACTGAAGTTGCTCTGGTGCAACCATCTTTTTTTATTGGGGTTTACAAGTAACACCACACCAGTTCTCTGCGTCTTATGCTAGGAAATGTGAAGTAGGGCATTTTATCTATCTTGGAATTGGGTTTTGGAGCCATGGCTTTATATAAAAGTAAGAACACACACCTTTTGCACTCATCTTGCCTCCTTTTCATGTAACAAGGCAACCCAAAAGTGCCTCGTGCCAATTTGAATCTGACTAGAGACTGTATTCATTAGTCTCATTTGGGTTGTTTTGGCAGGTCCAGTCAAATACCCCATGTAGTGAGCTATTTTCCAGGCCTACCTTTTTGCCTGAGACTTGTCCTTTTTTAGAAGCCCTATCCAGAGCTACAATAATTGTTGCAGATAGTACTGCTTTCAATAAAGCTTGCACACCCCTTCACCATGAGTACATGGCTTTCATCTAAAACATCACTACATGTCTTCTTTTTTGTATAGTTTCAAACATAAAGCCACTACATTAATTGTATGCTGTTTAATGTGTAAATGTTCTAGGCGGAAAGAAAAATATATGAAAATTCACATTGCTTGTAAGACTGATCTGTGCATCAGTATATTCAAGGGCTTTTCAGCAGCGGAGTATGATGCTTAGTAATGCCAAACATTTACTTTTGGCTTTCAAGTTCATTTTAGTGGTGCAGTATTGTCGGCTTATGTGCCATGTAGCTCTAACCAACTTTCAATGATCTTCCAATGATGATTGGTGGGGGGATGGTATGGTGTCAGTTGCATATTCGATGATGGAAATGACATCATGTCTTCTCTTGATGAACCCTTTCCAATTACATGAGTAGCAATGGCTATTCAAAGCGTCATAATCCTTCAGTGTGGCCCGTTTCCCATCTAAACCATCATGAAGAGAAATCTCTTCCTCTCAGATAGAGCTTAATTGTCTCCCGTGAGAATGGATAGCACGTCCGTGGCATAGCTTAGTTTAAAATGCAAAATGTAGACATTATCTGGCACAGAGATTCAGCAGCATCCATCACACTATGCTAATGTGGGTGGCTGGTTAAGATATTCTAATATAAGCCACCCTGCGGATGTAGAGGAATTAACACCAACAGAGAGGGGAGGCAGGAACATAGAGGGGTCAGGAGATAGAAAGGGACAGGGGAGTGTCGGCGAGACTGAATCACACACTCTATCTCTCAATGCATACAAACACAATTTGCCTTGTTTTGGGTACTAAATAGTAAAGTTTAGATAGTGTCCAAACATATAAATTTCCAAATTGTCCAAATTTCCAGTGAATTCAGCATTTATGACGACCCTGACCCCCTTTTTATCATGTTTATAAGCCTTGCATGCTTCGTTGAAACATACAAACTAAAATCTCTATTTGAACTTCCCTTATTTCTCCATTTTGAACTCATCTCTTCTCAGTTCCCACTCCTGCTCTGCTCACTACTGCTGCTAGGGAAGGTATTATTATCGTTATATTAATGTGACATTAATTGCTTTTACTTTTTCACTCCATTAAGTGTGCTCTATCTATTTGGGAGCCAGGCCAGATGGTTTATCACTTTGCCACTGTTGCTAGCACCATTAATTGGCTAAGACACTGAGCTATAAAATGATTGTACTGCAGTGTTGGAAATGTTCATTGCACTAATTGAAAAGTAATTGTAGAGGTATAGTGCGACTGTCACTCCATAAAGAGCGTGATTATTGACGGGGAGAAGCACTGGCATGTGCAAGGCTGTTCTGCAGCAATTACAAGGTGTTTGAAATTTAAAGGGGAAATAAACACATTACACATGTGCTGTCCTACAAAAGACATTATTAAAACCCACATATTTCCTGCTGTTTCCAACTTGCTGCTCAGTCAAAAAGCCAGGCAAATTTGGCTATAATGCTACTGTTATCTTAAAGAGTTTCTTTATTTCTTTGCATAATCCTGGGGGTAAAGCTTAGAGGTATACATTATCAATATGTCTTCATTTTGATATTGAGGTGTAAATCCCAATTATTTGGAAAACAATAAAGGAAAACTTTTTAAGGGAATATGTTGACTTGTATACTCTGTGAAACAAAAAACACATGCATAAAATGTGATTGCTTTAAGAAACTATGTTCACCATATTTTCCATTTCATATAGATTGTTTTTTTTTATTTTAAGGTCATCCATACATCTATTATCTTCTGCTTATTCCTCTAATAGGGTTGCGATTGGGCTCCCAATGCACATCACTGATAGAACATCTCGAAATTATGGCCCACGGACCCAGAGTAACCCTATAACTTTTTAGGCAAAAAAAAAAAAAAAAACAACTTAGTGTACATTGTATTTATATTTTTGATTTTGAGGTCAAGTTGGTAAATCAGTTCTTCTTCATTCATATCTAAACAGTTAAGTAAAAATTTGCAACATGATTTTTGAAGTTTTTTTAGAAGGTTTAAAATAAATCTTATACATTAATCAATACATATTGTCTAAAGACCATTGATTTATAATATAACTCACTTGATTAGGTTTCTGAGCAGACCTAAAAACTACTTAAAGAATGAACCCTTGCCTCCATCTTTGTAAATAGAACCCTGGACTCTACTGTGAGGTATTCAAATATGTGTAAAACTAGTTTAACAATAATGTAATTCAGATTATTTGTAACATTTAGCTTCAGTATATTTGTACTAATACATTATTAACAAACACCATAGTAATACTTTTGCATTGCTTAGTGTGTAATACTGTGTTCGTGGATCACCTTCACATTAAGAACTGTTTTGTTTTATGACTGTTGTGCAAGAGGAGCACAATTCCTTCCAATGTACGAATGTGATGTATGTGCATAATTGAGATGTTTCTGACATAAAAAGTCATGGAGAAGGAGATTAAGTTTAATTAGAGAAAATTTAATGGTTGCATAGTCAGCAGTAACATTTGATTAATATCTAACGAACTTTGAATATTATGTGCAAGACCAACACATTAAACTGGTCACATTACACTGCAAAATACCATTAAATAAGCAATTAATCAACCTCAATGAATTTAATGAAATTTAACAACTCTGTGAGTGTGGCCCAAATGCTGGGTTCATGTCTTATGAGTTCATAGTCATGTTTTAAATTAGAATAATAAGCTTTAAGATAATAATAGTAAAGAAACAGCCATATTCAATCTAAGCTGCTAAATTGTAAAGAAGTGGGCTTTAAAATGTCGAAATTACATAGACCTATATACACTCCTGATCAAAATCCAAAGTCCAATAAAATTGCAAGAATTTGCATTTTGCACTATTGGATAAGGTTCTAAGTAGAGCGTCACAATGTTAAAAGAAGAAATCTGCACAAGAGTCACAAAACATTTGAG
>JAOUQT010000002.1:15232943-15243739 GCA_025769995.1 Xyliphius kryptos | reverse complement strand
TTTCATCTAAATAACTGTTAGCACGGCAGTGATCCCGTGGTTGGTTGTACCTGTATGACTTCAGACTGAATCATACAGTCCTGCCCGACCTTTAAATCAAACACTGTGTCCAGTCACTGTGCACTCTTTTAGACATATACATTACTGGTTTACCTTTTAGATGTACACTTGGACTGTAGATTATGTTGCCTGTCTTTCAGCTGGGCTCCACTGATCTTGCCAAAAGGATGCTGGTCAGTAGATTTGTTATTGGTAAATTAGTTCAAGTGCCACTATGGTGACTAAAAGTCTAGTTGGTTTAGTGCAACACTAAAATACCACCACACCAACAGTGTCACTGATAAGACTTCTTTACCCGCACTGTGAATGTTCTGTGAGGGCCCTGACAATTAGAGAACATAAAAATAAGGACTAACAAAGTGTAGGAAAATAGCTTGACTACAGTTTGTACTTGTAGAACTACAAACTGCATTTACATGACAAGTAAATGAATGAATTGTCCTGCAATTAAATACAGTAAAGTTGTTGTTGTTGTTGTTATTATTGTTATTAGCAGTAGTTTTAACTTCTAGTTGTTGCAGTCAGATTTTGAAATTTTTGTTAAATACTGATTTAAATAGTTTTTACTGCATGCTAATTGACATTTTTAGTATTTAAACCATAAATAAGAAATATGAGTTTTTCTCTCTTTCTTTTCTCGTCATTAAAGATTTAACAAATAGTGATTTAGTATTAACAAATATACAAAAAAACATTAATTGTGAGTATGTGTATATAGAGGATGTAGGTTAACAGCGTTCATAATAAACCGTCTGCAGTTCAACAGGTGGTCCATAGATGGAGCTGTTCTCATTAGAATACATTAAGCACTGTCCTAAATGCACTTCAGCTCTTCTTTTAATAAGAAATGCGACAGGTAAAGTGAAACTTTAGCTCATCGGTCCTGAAAGAGTATGAGAAATGTAAGGACTATACTATACTCCCCAACAGGCCTGTAATTGGACAAACACTCTTGTTCTTATCCCTTACTTAACACACTGGACTGCCCCAAGTGTACAAGTGAGGAAAGCAGACACGTCCATGGTCCCCTGCAGCAGAATGACTTAATTTAGCTATCCAGGGAAATCTAATTAAAATAATGCACAGTGACTTTCAGTACTCATTTTACATTCCCTTTTTCTCCCCTTTTCACAGACGTGCATTTACTTCACACAGGCTGCAAGAAGCAGAGTTAATACACACCCAACGGCAACAGCGACAGTAAAAGCTTTCATTGGCAAGGTTTAATCAGGATTCACAAGCTTATAAAGTTTCCAGAAACAGATGGGAGGGACATTGGGTCTTCAGTTATATGTTCTATGTTGAGTGCAGAGATGTTCTGTCTGATTGGTTTTGTGTTCAGTTATTTGGAGCCGTCTGATAGATTTTCAGTTGAATGTGTGTAAAAACAAATTTGTTAAGTTTGTGTTGTGCTGCTCATTGAATCAGTGGCCATGACATCAGTCATGTTGAGCTGCTGGGAGTACAATTGATGTACAATAGGTGTGTCAGTCTCTCACAGGATACACTCATCCCCGTCGATTTATTTTTGAGGGCTATAGTAAGAAGGAACTTAAACATTTTTGCTTATACTTTAAGGTGGCTTAGTGGCCGCTTTGCCATTCAACTTTTATGTTGTCATTTTCTCCTCGGTTTTGAAGCATGGGTATGCCATTTGTAAAATATTATTATAAAATAATCATGGTAATAATAATAGTTATTATTATCATATTATCATAATAATAATCCTGATGTTGAGTGGAGTTTCCATGTTCTCCTCGTGTCTGCATGGGTTTCCTCCAGGTTCTATGGCTTCTTTCCACAGAAAAACATGGATTCAAGTTGATTTTTACTGCTTAAAATTGGCCCTCTTTAACCACCCCCTGAGCGACCCTAGAAATATGATGAAGTGGAAGATAATTGTGGCTTCATTTTTTTTATTATTATTATTATTATTATTATATCATTTTATTATTTAGCTATTTAATTTATTTTATTTTCCATGGCTTTAATATAGGACTTTTTTTCCCCTAAATGTAGTGAACTTTTTTTTATAATACAAAATTTTTTTATAGTACAAAATAGAGGGTGGCCTGTGTACTTAGTAATGCCCTCCATAAAAGGGTATTAATACAAATTAATGAAGCAATGTCAATGTTGAAGTGTGAATTGCTAGAATTTACATGTAGTAAATAGGCACGAGCATGTAACACTCCTGTGACTTTAAGGAAAATCGCTTTTCTGTTCTCTTTGTTTGTGTAATTGATATTTTTTAGAATAATCTATGGTCCAACCGTTCTCGATTAGCTGGGTAGTGACAATGCTAATTCTGCATAAAAGACCCCAAAATGCCTGCCGATATGTGAGCTTTAACTACACAAAGCCATTAGGCAGACACGGCAGCTGCAGGAGCCTGGTATTGATCAGGGTGAGGGACAGACAGAGGTATTCTCTGTGTCTGTATTGTGGTGTGGCAGACTGACATTGTAAAAGACACTTTCGACTGCCTTCTCCCTTTATAAAGCACAAAGAGCCTTCAAATGTCAAACTAAGTTTTACTGTGATGCCATGATTGTGGGTTGCCTTGTTTACCTCCTGTAGTAGCGAGAGAGCTTAATAGACTCCGTTGACACTCTGTATGATTTTACATCCTTGTTTTACTTGCAATCTTCCTTAGAACCTTGGAAAAAATAATTAAATCTATTTTGTTCATTTATTTGTTGGAATTAATGTTCGAATAGAATTGCAGTCACTCACATTTCTCTTTAAACCGACGATTCTCGGGAATGTCCTGTAAGTCTTCACAGGGCGTTGCTTCACTTTCGTTACTCAGTGAATGAGCTGAGAGCAGATTTGGGTGCTGCAGAGATGCATCCAGCATAGAGTAGCCTATTTATGAAAGTCTTGCTCTCAAACAAGGTCGTCGCGGACAGCGAGGAGACAGAAGCAGCGCGCCCAAGGCCATTCCAGCACAGACGGCGATCATATTGAAATTAGCAAATGGACCGCGCACTTCAGCTCTCTGGCCCATTTGTGGGCCCTTCCCTTTCTCAATGATATGCTGACATGAACTGTGACGGAACATCACCATTTGCAGGACATCAATGTGGAGACAAGGGAAGGGGGTTTGGGCGAGTGCAGGATGGTGGTTGGGGGGAGGGGTGCACATCTAACCTCCCCCTACATCCTAAAATAAAATGGATTGACTCTTATTTATTTACAGCATGTTTTGCACTCATCCCATAACACTGTAAATTACCTGCATGGTCAAGGTTCCCTTCTCAGGCAAGGAGAGTGTGAGGAAGGAAAGGACATAAAGCATGCGATCCCAGCTTTTTGAAGACATTTAATCCAGGAATCACATATGATCTGTCAATTTCCATATATCAAGCTTTATAGGTCGTATTTTAAATACAAAATCACATTTGTGAATATAAATGTGTGAATTATGGCTAGTCATATGCATTAAAGTGCGTCCATGAGCTCAAGACAGTAAGCAGGCTGGTATTTACGATATTTGATCCTTTTTGTGGAAACCACGCCAACTTTAGTATTTTCAGCTACTCTGTCTTAAATAAGGTCAGATTTACTTCATGCTATTCGGCTTTATGCAATGACCGCGGGCTGTCCTTTGCCTGCTTCCTTATGTTTTAAGCTTAAATTGATCTGTTATAGCCTTTAATGTAACATAATGTCCACAGTAAAATAAAGTCCATTCACGAAGACAAACAAAATTGTTTTAAAGAAGTCTGTGTAATTATCAATAGACTGCATCTAATAACCAGTCTGAAGTGTTCTACTGTGGAGTGTCATTATGGAAAGAAGACTTGAATTGCCTCTGATTTAACTCACTATTGAATTAACTGCTTTTGGACGATGACATTGGGAGCTGGTGGTTCATTGGTGAAGGTGTTGGACTATTTAACTTAAAAGGTTGTGAACTCAGGTCCTGGCACATCTGGACTGCTACTGCGAGAACCATAACGCTCAGCCTTGCATGCAGAAACACTAAGATGTAGGTATGGAGATTAGAAATCCCCCAAACTGTTCTGAAAATATCTTTAATCTGCCAGGTTTAAATTATAATGAATATTTTGTACCCGGGGTGGCACGGTGGCTTAGTGGTTAGCACGTTCGCCCGTCGACGCTGGTGATTCCTGATTCGAATCCCAATCTGGGTGGAGTTTCACTGTTCTCCCCGTGTCCATGTGGGTTTCGTCCGGGTTCTCCGGTTTTAAGAACATGGCCCCTTAATTCTGTATGTTTGTAAGAGTGTGTCCAGCATTAGATTGGCGGTGTATTAGCCCAGCGCCCGAGATCTTCTCCCCTAGATGGGATTAAGTGAATGCAATTTATTTTGTATTGTTTTTTTTATTTATATATTTATTTTTATAAATGTTAAGCTTTTAAAGTGAATGAAAGAGTACTGAATTTTAATACATACAAAATGTCAAATATTTTTGTTTATTAAAACGGCTGAGGAGATGAAGTTGATAAAGGTGCACCTATTATAACGACATGATGTACCTGGTGCATCCTCATATGACTGAATATGCACAAAGTATGACCAACATTATATTTGGGTGTGCATTCTATCTTTTGGTCAAATGCTTAAGCCGATTCTGGTAAATATGCTAAAAAAAATGCAGTTAGTAATTCTATATAATTTTGCTTGAACTTGCAAATTTTCTTACATAAATATTTTGATCTGTTTGCAGTTTACTGTTCAGTTTGACAGAAATGTCATAGAGCAGACAAGAAAGAGTGAGTGCAAGAAACCTGGTTTTTATGCACACAAAAATGTCATTCAGGAGCTCCTCCAGGGATCATCCCCAGATACTCACCCACTACACTAAAGAGGATCTCCCCTCTAATGGCAAGCAAGTGGATTTTCTTTAAGGCCGGTGGAGATTTCTAACCTTTGGCTGCCATGAAGAAAAGGTCAGGTCCATCCTGAGTGTTCAGCTTAAGGTAGTGCATCATTTCTGCTTCACCTCTATCAACATGTACACTTACTACATTATTCTATGCCACTGCAGGTTTATGATCTCTGGTTTTATATGTAAAGTATTTTATTAAGACAAACTTAATACTACTTTGAAACATAAAGACTATATACTGTATATGTTTGGTGCAAATGATTAAAGAGCAGCATAATATAGAAGAGTGGTTAGTACTTCCTGGGTTGAATACCTGGATGGGGCAAACTAATCCAATGTTTTATGTGGTATGATGTAATGACTTCAGATATGTATAAAAACTTTAGCCAAAAGCTGTAAATCTTTGTGTGATCTAGTGATAATTGTCGCTTGGTGATTTAAATTCACCACGGTGCTAATTCTCATTTCATATCGTTCATTCTTGCTAAATGGTATAATGATCTTCTTAACTTTCCGTAAGGCTGACTCACTCAGCATTTAAAAAAAAAAAAAAAACATCTAAAAAACACATCTCTTCTGCAAGCCCTGGCTATGAATTTTATTTTTTTTTTTAAATCTAGATGCCATCTCAGAAAATAATCAGGTTTAAGGACACTACAGTGTAGCCGGTTTTTCCCTAACTACTGAATTGTGTTCTCTCATTTGTAAGTCGCTTTGGATAAAAGTATCTGCTAAATGACTAAATGTAATTTAAAGTAAGTCCTTCTTAACCATAGTTTACTACTTATTTTTCTGCTTGATCCCATACTGGGGTTCCCTATGCCCATACAGGGGAGAATGTTTTAGGCACTGGGCTGAAACACTCAGGACAGTGCGCCAATCTATCGTGACACACACACACAAAACTATATGGGGCTATTTGGAGCAGCCAATTTACCTTGAATCCATGTTTTTCGACTGTGGAAGGTAACCGATAAAGCCCACATGGAAACTCCGTAGCGCTAAGAGGTGACTTGGCTAACCACTAAGTCACCGTGCTGCCCAAAAAATATACAGTACATTTTTAAATCTTGAGTGTTCATGTTACATTGTAATATAGTTTCTTATCTTAAGCTATTTGATATTCTTCTTTCATTTTGAATCTAACTCATTCTCCTTGATTTCATGTCCAGCCTCCTCCAATCTGGCATGTCTCTCCAGTAACCAATCAGAGAAGGTAAGGACTATGGCATTCTTACTTATGTTTTTTTTTTTTTTTTTTTTTTTTTTTAAGAGCAGATTTTAATGCACCTTTCAAAGGTAGTTTAAAATCAATTGATGGAGAGCACAAAACAGTTTTATACTTGTTTTACTTTGACATTGCTATTTTTTTTATATACTATTTGTATGATTAAGATTTTCCCCCAGGGATTGCCGTAGTTCTCTGATTATTTTCTATTGACACTGTGCGTTTTATTGGGAACTCTTTTTCATTTAATCAGAACACAGACCTGAATCATATCTATTACGTTTCAGTGTTTAGGCAACTCAAGAGCCTCTCGTGGATCCTGGAAATTGACCATAAAATACTCCCCATGATTGACACAAAGACACACACCTGTTGTGTTTAGTACAAAATAAAGAAAACAGCTCCGTTTACAGCAGTGAGTCTTTCCATTGATGTATAAACCACAATGTCTGCAGAAGAGCTTGATCTGGCAGAATGAGAACAATCTGCTTTTAATGCTTATGCATCCCTTTGCAAAACAAAGAATTCAGAACAGAATAGGACATAAAATAGGCTAGGAATGCAGAGATGTGTAGGAAAGGGGCAAGAGACTGATGAGGAGAGAGTGAGGCTTTATATTTTATTTCTGTGCCACAAGCTCTCGTGGGACGTTGGCACGCTCCGTTTTCAATCCTAAGTGTAATTTGAGCCTTTGCTTTATGCAAAGTGTATACTGCAGCTCAGTTCAAACCCAATCACTCACACTGACATGCAATTCTTTCTCTGGCTATCATCAGCAGTGAGAAAAATGGAGCTCAGTTAGGAAGTAAAAAGGCCTTGAACACATACTGATGGGGACTGCAGCCTGATGAATGGTAATCAACAGCAGGTATACAGGATAGTCCCATCAATACATACAGCTCCTAAACAAACAGTTAAGTTATATACATTAACCAATCGGGTTAGGAAGTTTCCTTTCACTTAAATCATTAAAAAAATATATTAAAAGTTATCAATACGGTCTGAATGGAGTTTCCATATTCTCCCTGTGTCTGCATGGGTTCCCTGGTTTCCTCCCACAGTCCAAAAACATGAATTTAAGGTAAATGAAATGCTCTAAATTGTCCTGTATAGTGTGTGACTGTGTGAGTAAGTGTGTGCCCAGTGATGGATTGGCGCCCTGCCCTGGGTTTATCTGCCCAGCGCCCAAAACGTTCTCCCCTGCCTGCGGCTCTAGTAAGGAATAAGTGGAAGATAATGAATGAATAAATAAAAGTATTTAACACAGCACCTAAAACATAATTAAAAAAAAAGACTATAAACAGTGGTTTGGTTGACTGGTCACACCAATCAAATTTCCAACACTTCAAATTCAGTAGTTTCACTTTGTATTGGGAGCTTTGTGGATTATTTAACTGCCAAAGACACTGATTCAAGCTTTTACTCATGTTGATCTAAGCAATGTCTTAGACAGTGGGGTGTATTTGTGAAAGAATTTAATAAATCCTTGACGTAACTGAATGCTTAGACAACTTTGTAAAATCTTATCTCATTATCTTTTGATGGGGGTTGGGGTATGATGGAATCCCCCCTTTCTATGCCCATCCTTGAATCGTGCCAATGAATTGCTGGTTACACGCTTTATAGGGGTAATTTAGAGCTGCCAATTCACCTTAAATCAGTAGTTTAGGAGCTTTTCAACAATTCAGCATCGGAAGTTTTCTACAGGTCAGTCAGATTAAGGCATGCTGGATTTTTTAATATTAAGTAGCAGAAATGCAGCTAACCGGTGACCCCAATCTGAAATTAATGTTTTTTGGCAGCTTTGGGGCTTGAATTTTCACAGGGACATGGTTTACATATACATGTTTTTTTTTTTACTTTTTTTAACTTTTTATTTTTTATAAAGTTTATTTATTTCTTAAAAAAAAATACATTTGCATTCGATTTGAATTTTAAATGCAAAAACAACTATGTAAAATCATCTCCTCTCATTATCTTTCACTAGGGTTGCGTGAGAAGAGAACATTTTGGGCTCTGGGCAAAAACACCCAGGACAGGGTGCCAATCCACTGCTGGGCACATGCAAACTTTCTTTCTTACACATACACTCTATATAAGGGCATATTCGAGCAGCTAATTCACCTTTAATTCGTGTTATTGAACTGTGGTAGGAAATATGAGAAATTGGGGAAAAAATGCAGATTTGGGTGGGGGGATGGAAGCTTTACCGAGATTCAAATCTGGATCCCCAGTACAGAGAGGAGCAGGTGCTCTACACCTATGTGAAATCAGTCAATTGAGTTACTTTTAATTTATTTAAATAGGTGTACATGATATAAAACTATAAGAAAAATCACTGTTAAAACAGTCAACAATTTTTTTTTTTAATTGTCAGTCCACTACGCTTTGTTTTTTGGTCAGACTTCAAAGACCAAAAATCTTTAACAAGCAATTCTCTTTAAAAGCTTGTTTCATTGCTCATAATGTAAAACCTTACCACAAGACTGTAAACTGGAGTAAAGTAGAAAATATATCTTCTTCCTGTAAAAAACAGTTAAAGTAAATCATTATATTGAATTTGAAATACTCCTGCGTTATGATCTTACGTACAGGATCTGAGTAAATGTTATTACGGTCCTCCACAGAACTACCATACTTGTCCAGAATTTTAAAATAAAGTTTTACAAAAAATAGATCTTAAAAAACTTTTAAAGGTATTTCATGTACAATTATCCCAAAATACTACTTTATATAGACAAAACTGTGTGGTGACCCTTTGACTTGCAGTCTTGTTTCCATAGAGGGTCAGTTTAATAGTCAACAATGATTTAGACAATGGGAAGATAAAAATGCTGATTAGCCTATTGTTTTTGAAGTGTGATTTCTTTTCTCCTTGAAGAGTTGTGATTGCCAAGTGTCCTCATACTTTTGATTGTACATTATACATAAACAATCACGGAAATATTTAGCGACCAGTTTTTTGTACCTTGCATTCTTTCAATTACTGATTTAATTTGAGTTTTAAAATACCTTTTAAGTCTTTTTTATTTTGCTTTCTTATAGTCAGTACATCCACAGGACCACTACAAAGCGGGTATTATTTGGCTATTAGCTCTGCTCTGAAACTGGCAAGACATTCAACTATTATGTAAAATAATACTAATTATGTCCACCATGTCCCATCACCAAATGACAGAAAAGGGTTGAAAGCTTATTGCATCTTCAAATGAACTATATGACTCCCAAAGACATTATTTTTTATAAAAAATAACTTTTGGTTACATGAGTGCTTTTTGTAGAAAACTAGATTTTTTTTTTCTGCCTCAGAGAAGCAAAATACAGTGTGTTCGTTGGCGGCATTTCTTATACGTGGACAGAGAATATAAACAGGGGTCAAGTATTAACGTGTTTGTTAAATGAATTAGCATATGGATTGTATAATTCTCTCAGCGGACAATTGTTATAATGCTTAGATCATATATATTAGATAGAACTTTAAATTTCCAGTCATAAAAGATCACTGGAACATCAGTTTTAAGTAATAACAGGTTTATTACAATCAAAATGTAAGATTATTAAAGATTACAAGTACAAAGTTGGCAGTTCGATGGAAATAAATTTCTGTAGCAGTGCCCTTTAACCCCCAGAAAACCACTTTTTGCCTCAGCCTTCCCCGCTTCCTTCCTATGTAGCTGTTTAAATACTCGTATGTTGTACCTAAAGGCAGTGCTTTTCAAAAATATCTTGCCTTCAATTTCCATTTATTTGCCCGTTGCAAGTATTACTTTTACCTACAGCGCAACAGGACACGAGCACGCACATAATTTATGGGCGAGTTGTTACATATACAGCAAAAATCCAAGTTTAAGAAAATGAAAATAGTACAAGTAGACTTTAGGTTTTATTTGAATTCGTGTGTATGTTCTTATAGGCAAAAATAAGATACTGTCAGATTTTATTTGATTACTTTATTAAATCTTTAGTGCGACAATGCACTAAGCATATAAAATGAATCGGGTATTTATAATCACAAAGTAAAACTAAAGTTATTTCTCTAAAATACATACGGTTTTAGGGTGTAATTTCTCTAAAGGTACTCTCACTTTGATTTGGCAGTTTGGCATGTTCTCCACCTCAGGATGATTAGCATTTTAGCTTTGTTGTAGTGTTTTTTTGGGGGGTTTTGTTTTTGGTCAGGTTTTTCTTTTTTGGTTATCCCCTATACCATTTAGCAGTTTGGTATGTTCTCCAAATTAGCATTATTACCATTTTAGCCTTTTTGTGTTTTTTTGTTTTTTAGTCAGGTTTTTGTATTTGGTTACCTACTTTGACCATTTAGCAGTTTGGTATGTTCTCCACAAAGCTTTTTTTGCTTTTTAAATTTCTTTTTTAGTCAGGTTTTTTAGTCGGTTTTTTTTTTTGGTTATGCCCCTTTACCATTAAGCAGTTTGGCATGTTCTCCATATTAGCATTATTAGCATGTTGGCCATTTTTTTTTTGTTTTGTTTTTTTAGTCCGGTGTTTCTTTTTGGTTATGCCCCTTTACCATTAAGCTGTTTAGTATGTTCTCCAAATTAGCATGATTAGCATTTTAGCCTTTTTTGCTTTTTGAAGCCTTTTTTTTTTTAAATTCCCTTTACTATTAAGCAGTTTGGCATGTTCTCCAC
>JAOUQT010000002.1:15191021-15201468 GCA_025769995.1 Xyliphius kryptos | reverse complement strand
GTAGGATTCCAAATCCAGACCTCCATGGGATAATCATTTAGATTTACATTTTGATGTTATTTTGTTCTCAACACATTCCACTATCTACTAAATAAAGATTTTTAACTGAAATATTTTTTATTGAGATTATTTTTTTTTTGAGCAGTGTAAAATCCAGTAGTGAATAAAATATGTGTAAAACAGTGTGTATAGATGAATAGATTATTCGTTTATTAGATAAATATTGTAGCCTTAAATAGAGGTACTCTGGTCACATGTAGCATCACTTCACTGTTAATTGTGAGGTTTATTTACTCTGCTGGCTGATTGAAAGTGCAACCCAAAGCCCATTTTTCTAGAATTACCTACAGTCTCTGAGCCTTATTGTAAAGATGTTACTATTTGGGTGAAGTGGATCACAGTAAGATCACAGTGTTTAAAACTATACACTGCAATAAAATTTAATTAGGAAAGAAATCAGCAGTTTTACTCCCAAAAACCAACTCTAACCTTCTATAGGACAAATATATTTACACAGAGGTTAACTGCAAGTGTTCGGGAGTTACTGCCCTGCATGCTAATGTGTTTTACTGTTTGTGCTTCGGTCTGACTTTTAATGTATGAATCCCACCATCCATCCATTTATATAATATAGAACAAAAAACTACTCCATTATTATAGGTTTTACACATCAGGACCTAACAAACATCTAGTCCTTTAGAAGGTCGAAAAAGTTTGTTAAATAAAAGCTCAGATAAACAAAACATTATTCATTTAATAAAAGAGGCTTAGCATGTTCGCCTTGCAGCGCTAGAAATCCAGGTTCAAAATTGTAATCTGGGTGGCGTTTCCATGTTCTCCCCGTTACCGCGTGGGTGTCCAAAAACATGGATTCGGGTAAATTGGCAGCTTTAAATTGCCCCATATAGTGTGTTGGTGAGTGCCCAACAATAAATTGGTGTCCTTTTGTGGGTGTATCTGTCCATGACCCGAAACGTTCGCTCTTAAATGGGAGACACACGCATGCACATAATTGATAAGCCCTGGAATTGTGATTTTTTTTTTTTTTTTTTTTTTTTACTTTCCTCTTTATTTTATTAAAACATTTAGCTGTTACGACAAAATCTGTAAGTTTAGTCAGTCTGTAACCTTCACTTTATCTTTTGCTGAATTTATGTTTATTTTCTGACCAGTGATTTACTGTTAAGAGCATTTATTCACTTATTCATAATCTTCCGCTTATTCCTTTATGAGGGTCGCGGTGGGGCTCCCCATGCCCATCCAGGGAAGACCGTTTTGGGCGCTGGGCAGAAACACCCAGGACGGGGCGCCAATCCATCACTGGGCACATACTCACTCTTACAGCCACACACACACACACACACACACAATTTACCTTCATGTTTTTGGACTGTGGGAGGAACCCAGGAACCCGGAGGAAACCCACACAGACACGGGGAGAATGTGAAAACTTTCCCCAGGTTGGGATTGGAACCCGGAATCCCCAGCGCTGAGAGGCGAACGTGCTAACCACTAAGCCACCGTGCACCGCGCCTGCTGTTACGATTCATTTCATTATATATAAAACTCATCAATGGTTCTGACTTCAGTCAGTGTACATAAATATGTGTTATGTAGCAGTTTTTGCAGTAATCATCTTGAGACTAAATGAACAGGTAAAGATGTGTAAAGCAGGTCGAGGGGATTGTGTTATTGGATCATTGGTGATCTAGCAGTGGCTAAGCTCCTTGCTAAACTCTTTCTGTGCTGACAAAGCAAAGCACTAAATATGTGTGTGTGTGTGTGCGAGTGTGAGAGAGAAATAGAGAGAGACTGAATAGGGGTCAAAGACCCGTAATCCCCTTACTAGATAACATTTTACCCAGCTTCTGATTACAATCTTCCCCAAATCTTAACTGAGCCAGTGTATTCCTAGTTTCTCTTAATCGGAAAACAAAAAACCTCATTAAGGCCATTCTATACCTTTTAGTACTTGTGCATGTCTGGGTTTCTAATCGCCGTTTCATATCAAAGTCTGTGCATCCAATAAGCCAATGACCTGACACGCTCACAAAAAGGATCAGTGCATGTTTGTTAAAATCATACTTATAGTCAAAAGTCTTTGTACAAGTCTGTGTGTAGATTTACATTTAGTTATTTAGCAGACGCTTTTATCCAAAGCGACTTACAGTTATACAAACTTGGTTGGGGTCAGAACACGGGGTTGATACAGGACCCTGGAGCAATAAGGGTCAAGGGTCTTGCTCAATGACCCACATTGGGAATGTCAGTGGACCTGGGATTTGAACCCCCAACCTTCTGATTGATAGTCCAACACCCAAACCACTAAGCCACCACACTGTATGTGTGTTCCCTATACAAATTCACATGGTTGAGTCAATTACCAAGAAACTTGACATTCATTATTTGGGATTCTGCGAAAGTTTATATACTCGTAACGCCCATAACGAAGCAGCTCAAGGGGTTTTATTTTAGTGATCTTTAGCAAACTATCAATAGTGCACCTTGCATCTTATTTCAGGTGTGTCAGTGTGTATTTGCTTTCGTGACAACATGATTCATAGGTGTATTTTGGATGTCGTACAATGAACCAAGCACCATGTCCCTTTCTGCTCTTTTTAAGACCCTGATGCAGTCTGACTTTGGTGGCTTGCTATTTTAAATGTGCGTTTTTTAAAAAAAAATATTAAAAGTACAGAAATTAATTAAATTAAATCATTAAAAATCACCAAGAAGCGGCCAATTACATGCCTGGGCAAAGTGGCTAATGAAAAATATTGGAGAATATGCATTTTTATTAAATGTTGATACTCTGAGACCAATGGATCATATAGCCTCATGTTTTTTCATACTCTTCTAAAATTTGTAAGTGATTTTGAGCAGCTACACATTTATATTTAGGAATTTAACAAAGTTAAAGTACTCTGCTAACAAGAATAATATACCGAACTGTTGATATTTCTAATCTCTCTTTGTATCATAAAAAAAGAATCTCAATCTGAACAAAAAGCAGGTGATATTACTTAATTCGAGAATGTGTTCATCAATAAAATGTGGAATTTGAAGCACATTTGCATAACATTACATGTAACTGTTTATCAACCTTATCAAATTTACCCGAACAGAAGCTTGGCAGTATAAAATTACTTCATACTCTATAAAGACTTTAAAAAGGGGATTAACTATTATTTACAGCACATCTTGTATACATTTTTACATACATTTGGTTATTTAGCAGATGCTTTTATCCAAAACGACTTTCAACTATCCCAAACCACAAAAACACAACCCCCTGGAGCAATGATGGTTAAGGGTCTTGCTCGAGGACCCACATTGAAAATTTTAGTTGATCTTGGATTTGAACCCACAACCTTCAGATTAATATCCCAACACCCAAACCACTGTATACAGATCAAAAGTGTGTGACCAAGAGAATGAAAAAGGAGCTACAGATAAGTGTGAACTAACCTGGGATATGCTTTGCCCAGCCAATGATGACCACAAGCTCCCGGTCGGCGAGGTCACACAGTGTGGTCAGTGCCTTGATATCACTCTCGGGCATAGTTGGATCAGGCATGGCATAAATCTTCTCTGGCTCGGCTACCAGCAGGTGAGACACGATCTTTGTCACTGTGTTCAATTTTAAACAGAAAGGAATGTGTGAAGGCATTTTCAGTTCATTACTCTCTGATATCACATCATCTTTTTAAATGTGGAAAGACAAACTGTATGATCTACACTGCCGTCATGTGTGTCATTTAGTTTTATAGCCCATGACACTTTAATGAGTGTAAACTTCACAAATAAAAAGCTACAGGAAAAATAATTACCATGATACACAGATTAATGTGATCATGCATAAAACATTATTATTAAATCCACATTTGGAGTGAATGTAATTGCTTAAAGATGCTGTCTAAATTATGATTTGCACTTTTTTTTTTTTTTTTTTACAGTCAGCAGATTCTGCTTTTCCTGTGAAACTAGAACAGAGTATTGATTGAGCAGACTTCTGAATATGGAACAATGTTTGGACCGTATTCGCCTCTGAGCTTTCCCTGTAGGGAATAGAGGCAGTCAAACAAAAAAAATCACTATAGTCTATGTTCAGTTGTGTTAAATCCTGGCACTCAGTGCATGCTTTTCTTTTTAACCTACAGACATATTTGCTCAGAATAAATCAGTGTGTTTTCACAGAATGCAGATTTAAAGAGTGTTTCAAACATGTTCAACCTACATGTGATTGTTTTTGGTGTGAGTATGAATACAAATTGGGATACATGTATATTTTTATAAATCAAAGTCATTCCTTTAAATGATTTAACTTACAGGGTTTCTTTGCTGGAGGAGGAAGTGTGAGGCCCAAGTAGGCACTGTTCTCGGTGTCAATCCTCCTCTTGTACTTTTGCCTGCCTCCCCGTACACGATCCAGACGAACACCTACGACAAGCACAGAACAATGGGTTACAAAAACACACGTAAACACACTAAACACGTTAGAGAAGTATTAAAACCACACTAATTCTAAAACATGTTTATTTTAAAGTTACTGACTTCAGTTGTGGAAACCAGTTTGTGGTTTAAACAAGAACAATAAGTTCCAACAATGTTAGTTTGTAATAAACAGGTCACCACAAAGTGATATCTCTGTACTTACTCAATTACTGAGTCATTTAAAGGAATATATTGCCAAAAAAGTAAAAAAAAATATATATATATATCAATTAATTTATTATCTTTGACTTAATCCTCTAGTAGGGAGAGTTCCCCATGCACATAAAAGGGAGAACATTTTAGGCGCTGGGCAGATAACACCCAGGACAGGGCGCAAATCCATGGCTGGGCACACATTCACTCATACAGACTATACGGGGCAATGTAGAGCAGTCAATTTACCTTGAATCCATGTATTTTTTGGGCGGAAACCCACGTAGACACGGGAAGAACATGGAAACTCTGCCCAGATTGGGATTCAAAGCGGGAATCCCCAGCACAGAGAATTAACCACCAAGCCACCGTGCCACCCCAGTCTAAATATATTTTATATATATATTTATTTATATATATTTATCATCCAATTAGTAATAATTATTTTCCTTGTGTTTGTGAAAATTTTATTTCAAATGTGAGGATTATTTTATATATATTTAGTGATTAAACTGTTTTCTACTTGCAAGTGCAGCTGACAGGAATTCCTTTTCTTTTTTTGTAATCTACAGATTGAAATGGCCTGAAACATGAGGAAAACGTTTGTAACATTAACCTGTTTTGGCAAATGTAAAAATTGTGTTACTGCTGGACTCAGTACAGCTGGGTAAAATAAATACATATATAAATAAATCAATCAATAAATAAAACATGTGAAGCCAGGTCAATTTTCTTTATACTTTTTTTTTTTTTAAACAACAGACACAAAGCAGCTTAACAAAAGGCCAATTCTAATCCCTATAAACCAACCTACAAGCTAAAGGCTGTGTTGGAAAGGAAACTCCCTCCAACGTCCACGAAAAGAGGAATCGGCAATAAAACAGTAAATAATAACAGCAATCAAAATTAAGAACAATACCAGAAACCTATTTTATGAAACTACAGAACTCTCTCTCTGTTTTGCACACATGCGCACACATGCGCGCACACACAAACACACACACACACACACACAGACATACACGCTTAAAATCCTCTGGGGTAACAGTATCAGAGTGTAAATAAATCATTTCATCTCCTTAACGGATATTTAAAACCAAGGAAAGACAGCGAAAGCAAAAATACTAATACAAACCGGCACTAAGCATCAGGTGATGGAAAGGGACAGAGGGGGAAAAAGGCCGGAGGGTAGCGGTGGCCTACAGAGACAAGTTTTTGTGGTGGACTGTGTCACTGGAGTGGCAGTACTCCATATGTGAGAGCAGGCTGTTGCTTCTGCTCCACTGTCCACTGCACAACAAACACATGAATATTTAAATGAAGGTCAATGATCTCACAGACTGGCCTTCTAATTATTTAGTTCTTCTGGAGATCCACTGAGCATGCAAACCACGGAGCTGAGATACTTACTCATCTCATATACACACACACACACACACACACACACACACGCACACACACGCACACACGGCGCAAGCAGCTAGACCATATAAACCCAAGCATAGCCAGCCAGGCACATTACTATGCTGTAACAGACAGGGTATGACACAGACACACACACACACACACACAGGCCAATAAATCAGGCTGGTTTTATATAACTAACTCTAGCAGGATGAGTGTAGAGCTTATCAGTGTTTTTCTCCCGGTAGCCGAGCATTCTCAATTCAGCCCTAATGTCGAGCAGTAAATGCCACAATGCTCATCACAACATCTGTTATTTATTAGCCAATTATTTGATAAGAATGTTAATACATTTTTATATTTTGCACAATGCAAATTGATAGCCTTCAATATGTATTGTTGACATAATACTCATTATAATAAAAAGGATGAACTTCACTTTCTATCTGATGGAACATGATGTCTAAATCTGAAAGGTATTATATAAGCTGAGAGCTGCAATGCAGTTACTATGATTTATTTCTGTAACTTTTTGAACTGTGGAGTGTAATGACAGTCTATAGTATTAAACATGATGAGTGCAGTTTTAAGTGGTGGACTCTTTAAATCAGGGAACAATTTCCTAAAATGAACTAAAGTATACAAATAAATACATAAAGAAAACATTTACATTAGAACTGTATTTTAAAATGTTCATCAGGTTAATAATATAAAACCTCAAACCATCTACATCCACCATCTAAGCCACAAAGCAACCAACCTACATTATATTTTCAAACAAACTCACACACACCTTTATCATCAAATTCAAGTGTTATATTTAGTTTTCTTGCCATAGGTGTATATAACCAATCCCCTAACCGTGAATTTTGCTTGCTGTTAATATTACTTAAATAGTTTGGGAAAGCCCCTTCGTTGGTCCAGGATGACTCTGTTATATGGATTTTTGTCCAACGTGTTTTATTTTTGTGAGGTCAATCTGCTTGAAATTCTAAATACTCCATGTTTTCTTTCCATTGGAACCACGTTGCTATAAGAAATAGAATGCATGTGTCATTCCAAGTTCTAAACAATTTACTTGGTCTTTATATCTTGGAATATGAGACTGTTGAAGACTGGATGGAAATAGTTAAAAGAAAGATTCCACTAGTTCACACCACCACCAGTAGAATGAATAACCATCCATCTTCTGTTTAATCCTATACTAGGATATGTATATGTAGAGACAATTCCCAGCAGCCAATTCACCTTGAATCCATGTTTTTGGTTTGTGGGTGAAATCCGATGAACTCTAAGAAAATCCACACAGACACTGGGAGAACATGAAGACTCTCCCCAAACCGGGATTCAAACCTGGACCCCAGTGCTGAAAGGAGAACCTGCTAACCACTACACTACTGACAGACTTGGAATGAATAGGCGCATTGATCATGTCTAAATATCTCTGTCTTGCTCACTGAGAATAAACAGGTGAAAAAACTAATGGAATGATGTTGAAAAGCATCTATATGCAGGATGCTCCACAGAATATCCCCTGATATTTATCAATCATTTAATTTTCTGTAATGGGAACATGAAACAAAGACCAGCTCGAACAAACTGCATTATTGTTTAACCAGAAGAATGAGCTGGTTTATGCTACTCATATAAATTATTTGATTCCCTAGAAACAGAAATCTGATTAGGATTGTCTTTCAATTTCCTGACACTGACAGCCCACTAACCTAATTACCCACTGGTCCCTGTGGTCCCTTTCCTCATAGCAAACACAGGCAGATCATTGGATGGTTGCTAAATCATACTAAAAAATCTCATTTCCACTCACTGCGCTTTCAATTTTAACAATGATGATGATCACCGAGATAATCAGAAAGTAAGCAGCAAATTATAAAAGGAACTTTTCGTTTACAACAAATCAATAGTGGAATCAGTAAAGACAAGAAGGTGTACTGAGCATTTATACCTCATTTATTACTTTGCTTTGGTTTCTTCCTGTCTCTATCCCCCCCCCCACCCCCCACCAACCAAGGTCTAGTGAAGCAAATGTAAGCCCTGAGCTCTAAACATCCTGTGTTCATCTGTGTGTCACATGTTAAGTTGTGGCCATGGCCAAGCAAGTGTGAAGATTCCGAGGTACATGGGTGCCTGTTTTAATTAGAACAGTGCCGGCCATAATTAACAGATGCTGACAGGAATTAAAGCTTGGCACTAGCTAGTCTCCCTTCAGCTCAGGAAGGGTCAGTGAGAGAGAGAGAGAGGTGAAGAGAAAGAGAGAAAGTTCCGTAACAAAGCTAATGGAAAAATAAAGGCTTATCGCTGTAGTATCATATCAGTGAAGGAACTTTGAAGTGCTGGAATTTAAATGCAACAGGTCATCTGGACGGTCACACGGCATTGGAAACAGTGTGCGGTGAAGAGGAGCGTTTCATTTTATTAGTATTGTTGAATTTAGGGGGAAAAATATCGCCATTTTTGCAAGGTTGGTTTCAGGATTGAGGTATTTTCATGGAGAGACTTTTTCTAAACAAAAAATATTTAAATTTGCAGAGGCATTAAATGTTTTTTAAGCAAGGCTTATTGTGAGAAGACTATTACAAAAGTTTGAACGTGCAGAACTGAGTGTTACAAGCTGGCTAAAGAGCAGTTGGCTCTTGGGTGTCATCTCTTCAAAGCACGAGGGGTGCTGGCGGAGAGAAGGCTCATGGCCAAAGTGGTTGGCATTTGCATGGGGATTATCTCTGTACTCGGGTCTGCATGAGGGTCAGCTGACCCCAGGCTCCGCTTTCTTTACAAAAACAATAATAATCCCTCTCCAGGCGTTGACCCTACAAACTGCCTGTCCCCACTCACTTTGTGTGGGCCAGGCTGAAAAGGCCAGGGAGGGCTAGTGCAGACCCTTATTTTTGGTCTCTCACCTGTTCTGGGTGCCTGTCCCTTGGGAAAGGGGAAAGTGTCAGCATGGTTGGGATGGTTGGCAGTGCCAAGTGGAGCTTAGGCAGACTTGTTTTTAGCTGGGAAATCATCAGCAAACCCTGCCTTTCATGGTCGCCGCCACTAACCCCCTCATCAGCACTTTTTCAAAGAGACCCTGACTGGCAGCTCCTCGTGCGTACAAGTATGTAATGGCAATCATCCCAGTAGTGATGAAAAAGAAACTGGAATTCTCAATGAATCCTTACAGAAGTAAGCAATTAGAGAACCCCCACCCTAAAGGATTAGTAGTGTTACAGCAGCCTTTCACCAAACTGTACGCGCAATTTACAGTAAAGATATTTCCAACACTGTATTTCATCATATACCCAAAATAAGCTGATATACCATACGGGAAGTCACGTTCCAAATTGCATTTTAAGTTTATGTATAACTAGTCTATTTAATATACTTATTTTATTCACAATAGAATACAAAACATTGTGCACTTCATGTCACTAAGGTAAAAAAAATGTATATATAAAACACTACAATAAATCTAGACAATTTTTAACACATTAATACATTAATATTAAACAATCAAAAAACACGGCATTGAAACTGGGTGTTGAATGTTGGTATAACTACTTAACTTGCTATAAAAAAATAATAATTTTCATTTAAATAATAATAATTTGATAATACAAACAGCTGCTTTTTTCTAAACTACTGACTTGTGGTGTTCTCTCATTTGTAAGTCACTTTGGATAAAAGCGTCTTCTAAATATAATGTAAATGTTAGTCACAACCTGCAACAGCAACCCATTAAAGAGTCCATAACTTTTCAGTAAAATTTACATATTATACATTTTTTAATAATTACACATATAAAATAAATAAATTCACAATAAAATAACAAACAAAAAATAATAATAATGTTGGAAAAGTGTGGTCACCTGACTTAATACGTTGCCTCAATGCCTTTTGATTATTTGGTTAATTACAGTCATCAACATGTTTGCATTTCTTTCAACCAGATTTACACACTAAGAATGGACTTATATTTACTTTATAGTCTTTTTTTTATACAGAATTGTAGGAGCTCAGTGTAACATTGTGCCCATAAGAACATGTACTGTTTTAAAGCCTATCCCTAAATATTTATGACATTTTCATTACTGTCATTGTTATAGCCAATAATGCATACTTTAAAAAATGTATTTATTGTTTGCTGGTGTGTTTAAGGTTCCCGTCATACACAATGGTTATTAGCTGCTAAGCTTTAAGTACTTATGACGCAGTTTGGGTTTAATCTGCAGAATCAATAAACCAAATATTCAGTTTTAATGTGTTCATTTATTCATTCATTATCTTCCGCTTATTCCTTTATGAGGGTCGCGGGGGGGGGCTCCCCATGCCCATCCAGGGGAGAACGTCTTGGGCGCTGGGCAGATACACCCAGGACAGGGTGCCAATCCATCGCTGG
>JAOUQT010000002.1:15170779-15182698 GCA_025769995.1 Xyliphius kryptos | reverse complement strand
ACACACACACATACACACACTATTCAGGGCAATTTAGAACATTCAATTTAACTCCATGTTTTTGTAATGTTGGAGAAAACCGGAGAATTCGGAGGAAGCCCATGCAGACACAGGGAGAACATGTAACCTCCACCCAGATTGGGATTCGAACCGGAAATCCTCAGCACTAAGAGGCGAATGTTCTAACCACTAAGCCACCGTGTCGCCCAAACCTTGTATATTTATTTATTTATTATCCTCCACTTATTCCTTTATGAGGGTCGTGGGGGGGCAGCTCCACCCAAGACAGGGCGCGAATCCCTCGTTGGGTACACACTCACTCACACAGCCACACACACATACTCAAAACAATTTAGAGCATTCAATTGACCTGGAATCCATGTTTTTGGGATATGGGAGGAAACCGGAGAACCCGGAAGAAACCCAGGCAGACACGGGGAGGACATGGAAACTCCACCCAGATTGGGATTCGAACCGGGAATGAGAGGCGAACGTGCTAACCACTAAGCCACGAATAGTAGAGGGCAACAGGGATAGAGAATCAGTTGCTAATGTGGAGCAATGACACGAATTTGAAAGTCTTCATTAAAATGGAATACGACTTTGTACCTGTATGTGAGAAAAGTATAAACACAATGGAAAAGCAGGCACATCATTCTCCTCTCTGCATCGTGACTGTAAACGTTTGTGTGCATCTCATTTCTCGTTCTATCTTTGTGTGCGTGTAGATGTGTGTGTGTGTGTGTGTGTGTGTGTGTGTGTGTTCACTCTTTCTGTCTGTGATAAGAATGTTGAAGCTTTTATCACCCTTTGCCGCCTCTCTCAGTGATTTCCAGAACACATTGTACTCACGGGGAAATGTCATGCTAGCCTGGCATCTCTCTCTCTCTCTCTCTCTCGCTCACACACACACACGATCCCACTCAATCACAGAAAATGAGCTGTCGAATCGACAGGAACACGTTGCTCCCAATTCTTAAAGTTAACTAATGAAAACTTTGTGTCTGCATCGATAAGGACACGCCGTGTCCGACAGTTTGGAACTCCCGTTATACGGCTGGAAACATCATGCATATATAACCCGTCCATCCTGCTGATTATAAGACAGGAAAATAAAGCTGATGCCATGCAGAAAATAGTCTCCCGTTTGTCTGGGATCTGTTAGATAATCTCTGAAAAAGTGCTTATTTAGCCGGATATAGACCTGGCAGCTTTGACAGTTCAGCAATGTAAGTGTGATTCACAGGAGCAAGACATTCAGAAGATTGGCTGACACTCTGCCCGTGATTTAGTCATTTTAGCATATGACTGCAGTTAAGTCTCTGTTTCGCTGCTATGGCTCATGCATTCTGTTCTGGCATATTTTTAGTTTATTTGTTTTTTTTAAAGCAGCTTTACTATGGTTTTTCGTTGACGCTTCATGTTTCCCGTCTCCCTCTCCATTTCAGTTACTATCTCTGCTACTCATCACCCACTTACTACAACCTGACTCCACTCACAGTCCACCAACATACCCTAACAAACACAAATAGACTCACCGGATGTGATGGCAGAGAGTAATCATGTTACGTTAGTCAGCTAGCTCTGGACACGCAGCGCTAATTAATTTTTTTTTTGCCAATGCAGCGGTTATTCTGAAAGCCTATTTATATTACATTTACATTTAGTTATTTAGCAGACGCTTTTATCCAAAGCGACTTACAAATGAGAGAACACAAGTCAGCAGTTTTAGGAAAAAACAGCTAACAGCTGCAGCGCCGTCATTCATTCATTCATTATCTTCCGCTTATTTCTTTATGACGGGAGGGGGAAACGTCTTGGGCGCTGGGCAGATACTCCCAGGACAGGGCGCCAATCCATCGCTGGGTACACACTCACTCACACAGCCACACACACATACACACACTATACAGGACAATTTAGAGCATTCAATTTACCTTCATATTTTTGGACTGTGCAAGGAAACCGGAGAACTCGGAGGAAACCCACGCAGACACGGGGAGAACATGCAAATTGGATGCAAATCCACCCAGATTGGGATTCGAACCGGGAATCCCCAGCGCTGAAAGGCGAATGTGTTAACTACTAATCCCATGTGTTCATTTAAGGGAATTTTAATTTACCAGACAAAAACACTTAATTCTATTTGGAAACACACACACAAACACATTTCTAAATTGATCCATTTAACACACTTTAAAAATGTCAGAAAGAAAAAAAAGGGTACAACAGCTGTATAATATTTAAGGTTTTTTTTATTTCTACCATATTGGTAATAGTAAGAAAAAAAAAAAGCATAATGGTTCTCCACTTCTCTACTCAAAATTACATCACATCAATGTTCATTACATTTCAAAAAACTTCAGAAAGTTGGGAAAATCTTGGTGTATGCAAAGAAATAAACATTGATAAATATATGTGACCTTCGATCCCTCAGTTTGTTCTGATTCCACAGTATAAACCGAACGTGCTCTCTGGAGAAAAGGGAAATCGTATTCTATAAATCAAAGACAAAAAAAGATCATCCAGACAGTTACCACTAACAAGTGTAAAACCAGCACCTGCCTGACGTCGGTGCACCGGTACCCATGGCGTGCATGATCTGCATATATTAAGGCATAATTGATATTGAAGCCTGTACTGGTATTTTAAAAAGACATATTCTGCTGTTAAGACAACATCTTTTCCCAGGAACTTCATTTCTATTTCAGCAGGCGAATTCCTGGCCTCATTCTACTCAAGTTACAACCGTGTGGCTTCATGAAGTGACAGAGTGCATTTGCTTGCTCTAGATCTGTCTGCTGCTGAAAACGTATAGCGCATCATAAGGATTAGAATCAGACAATGGAACCCAAGGACTGTTAAGCAGCACACGTTCTGTTTACAACAAGATTTTTAAATTCTGCCAGCAAAACTATGAATTTGTATATTTTGTTCTTAAAGGATTAAATTAAATGGCTGTGATAAACAGTAATAAGCTTTTCCCTGTCCCAAATTTTCTGAGTGTGTTTCAGGCATCGATTCCTAAATTTATTTTATTTTTAACACATAATTTGGCAGGTCATCAAAAATACACAAAATCCTTTTTGGCCTAAAAAAAAGTTTTTTATAAGCAGTGTTTAATTTTTGCTATAAAATGGGATTTGTTAATTGGGTCTTGAATACTTATCATGTTTCCCTAAAAAAAAAATCTTCTCACAATCTAAAGTTGTCACCATTGTGCTCTTCTGTGCATCTAATAGATTTTGGGGGGAAAACTGTTGCATTTTTACAAACAGGATACACAAACTGTGTATAGAAAATATGCTCCCACTGACCAATTTCAGTGTAAAAGACTTATAAGTCCTTCAGAGTTGCCAGTTGACCTTTAGGTAGCTTCCCAGTTCAATTTCCTGCTGGCAGGGCAATCCAGTTTAAAAGAATGGTCCAATTTAGGAAAGGTGTTAGCAGTGGCACAGACTTTCCACTTCTTGATAATGCCCTGAAATATACTTTCCAGACTGAAGCTTAAGACAGTGGACTAGACAGGGTTTGATGATGTAAACCAACCCCTGAGCAGGTTCCTTAACCGTGAGTTGATTTAAATGTGGGTCTGTTTGACGTAATGATATCTGTACAATGCAATAAATCAGAGCATCTGCTAAATGGTTCAAACACAAATCAAAGGCTGTAAAATATAAGACGTTTTTGGCTCCGTCCTGCAAGTGTTTGATAAAGAAGCCAACCTGATTACAGACTGCATCAAATTTTAGGCCTCATTTATCTAAATCCATAAAATATTCACAGGGATTTGACAGCCCAAACTGAGATAAACTCATTTACATTAACAGCATTTAGCAGATGCTCTTATCCAGAGCGCTTTACAAAGGTGCTTTTCAAGCTCTAAGTAATTATCTGCTCCTCTTAGAACACAGGGCTCCAACATACCAATCAGCTAACAAGTAGTTAAGAGCCACAGTAAGAAACAACAAAAAAATCAAAACCACTAAATATCATAATGGATAATTATTGGATAAAAGAGATATCCGAGAGTTATCCTGACTTTGAAGGAATGCTTGTTCCAACATTTGAATGGCATGATAAAAAAACCCACAATGCTTGTCTTTCCTGGAGCCTGAGGCCTTGTTTACATTTGGTTGGATGATCGGCTCATAAACAGACTATAAACAAAACCAGGATTCATTGTGATCAGATCACTTAAACCACATGCTGAGGTGGTCTGGAACACGTTTGACCACATTACACCTGTAGAATGAGCACATAGGTGTTACTTACTGTAAGTGGACAGCTGGGCAAATTAGAAACCCATAATAAGCAAACAGATAAACGGCAATGTGTCTCGGTTATTAACCAAAACACAAACCAAACCAAAATAAAGAGTAAAAAGAACAGATGTGAGCAGTGTTTTACCACGGTGTACACCATGCATAGTGCTTTTGGGGAGCGCCTGCAAGTACAATGAAGCTTGTCTACCTTTGCCTCTAATAATTGTCAAAGATTTTCAATTATATATTATAATAAAGGGCAGTCGTAGGCTTGTGGTTAGCACATTTGCGTCTCAGTGCTGGTTTGAATTCTAATCTGGGTGGAGTTTCCATGTTCTCCTCATGTCTGCGTGGGTTTCCTTCATGTTCTCCGGTTTTGTCCCACAGTCTATAAACATGTATTCAAGGTAAACTGAATGCTCTAAATTGCCCCATATAGTGTGTTTGTGTGCGTGGCTGTGGGAGTGTGTGTCCAGCGCCTGAAAAGTTCTGCCCTGGAGAACTCTACCCTAGTAGAGGAATAAGCGGAAGAAAATGAATGAATGGATAAATCATAACAGCCCAAAAACAAAACTGTAAAATATAGTAGGCAAATAAATCACTTTTTCACTTCATTACAATCCTGAACAGGAAGCAATTAAATTCAGGAGCAGTATAATGTGGGTTTAGTTCATTTGAGAAACGCAGCATTGTTCTGGAATTAGAGGGATTTGATGGAATTCAGAAGAATTTGCAAGGTAGAGTTTTAGCAAACTATTTTAAATATGAAGTAAAATAAAAATAAAGCACTGACATCACAAGGATGACAGAAGTTTGATGAGGATGCAAGTTGTGGTGCATCAGTAGTACATCATCATATATTGTATGTAAATGCAACTAGTTCAAGGTAAACTGGTTGCTCCAAATTGCCCCATATAGTGTGTGAGACTGTGTGAGCGAGTGGTCAGTGATAAATCAGTGCCCTGTTCTGGGTGGATGTGCCCAGCGCCTGAAATGTTCTTCCCTGGATGAGATTTCCAATATCATCACATATTGTATGTATCATATACAATACACTGCAACTACTTCAAGGTTACTGCAAAATGTCTTATTCATGAGCAGTTCAGAATAAAAATCCAGTTCAGAATTATTTTAGATGAATCGTTACGACAACCAAAAATAACTGAGTACACTCGCCTGGTTTTGTCTTAGCAGCTGTCGCTAATATGTGCAAATTACAGCTGCCTTGCACAAAAGAAAAAAGTTTTTATAACTCAATACACCGAATTTAACTTCCGAGCTAATTTCCAGGCTTGAACTGGGTTGAACTTCTGTGTTAGAGCAGGAAAATACTAAATTATGCATGATGGGGTACACAGATTACCAAGATTGAGAACAGTGAGATAAAGGGCACTCTTTTACACCCATTTGAACCCTAAAATGAGTAATGTGACACCCTGTGGTTTTAGGGACCTTGAAGGCATGCATAAATAAGACCTGAAAGTACACCATTCTGGATCGGTGCCTACTGCGGACTTCTCTGTAAATTCCAGCAAATATGGTAAAATCAACCATTAGAAATTAGAAATGTCCACTAAATTAATTTTAAAATAATTATATAATCATATAATTATATGCAGATTTGCTTTTTAGTCTTAATTAGGCAGAGATGGCAGACAATCTTCAGAGCCATATGAAGAAGTGGACGACCCTGCCTGCTTTTTCAACCCTTCCTTGTGGAAAACATGTGTTACCGCTTGTTCTAATCCTCTCACCTGTTAGCGAGAGCAACCAGCCAACTTTATGGGTACCGGCTACCAGACACCAAGCTAACAAAGCCAGCCAACTACTTTTTGAAGAGTAGAAGCAGAAGGTTAAAATAGTAAATAACCATTTTTTTAAAATGTGAAAGTGAAAGTAAATACCATACATGAGGCGAAGTCATTAAAAAGTAACTGCCCTTCCACCCTTTATTACTGCTGTGATTGTAAACATAGTGAGAAAGGAGCCACCCACTAAATTATGACCCTATCCATAAGATGTGGACAACCAGTGTATTTATATACCTCTAATTAGAGTTGTGTTAAACAAGCTGTACAGGTTGGTTTAATCTAAAAAATGACAAGGAACTAGGGACAAGAGGGGTTCCTCATGCCCATCCAGGGGAGAAAGTTTCCGGGCGCTCGGCAGATGCATCCAGAAGAAGGCACCAATCCATTGCAGGCCACACTCACACAGACACACTATATTGGGGCAATTTAGACAGGGGCACTTTAGATAAAGCAGCCAATTTACCTTAAATCCATGATTTGGAATTTGAAATGAAACCGGACAACCTGGAGAAAACCCTCGCAGATACAGAAAGAACATGGAACCTTCGCCCAGATAGGGCTTAGAAACTGGATCCCCAACGCTGACAGGCAAACATGCTAACCCTTAAACCACCGTGCCGCCCCATGACAAGAAGAACCGATAAAATGTATCCAACCATAGTCTAAAAAAGTATTAAACCTGTAGGTATTTCAAATAAGGATGGTACAGTGGCTTAGTGGTAAGCACGTCTGAAACCTCAGTACTGGGGATACGGGTTTGAACCCCAATCTGAGAGAAGTTTCCATGTTCTCGCAGAGTCCATGGGCTTCCTTCGGTTTCCTCCCACAGTCCAAAAACATGGATTTAAGGTAAACTGCTTGCTCTAAATACTGTGTGTGGTTGTGTAAGTGTGTGGTCAGTGACAGATTGTCGCCCTGCACTGCGTGGATCTGCCCAGCGCCTGAAACATTCTTTGCTGGGTGGGTATGGGGAACCATCCTGCAACCCTAGTATAGTGTTATATTGATAGATGTATAAATGGATTATGAATAGGCTGTCAAATGTATTAATTAGTACGTAAACTGCTTTTACTGGTTTTAGTAAATCAGAATGTTCAACCCCTGGATATCACATACACACAAAACATACAGCTGTTTCAAAAAATAAGAAACCCTATTTTTTTTTAGGAATTCTGTTCATTAAAAGCTCTGGCCCTTTTAACTTTTAAAGTTTTGCTTGATTACAGTTTTGTGGGTTTTATGCTTTTTTTTTAACATTTCTTTCTAATCCACACTAAATATTCCAGAAACTTTATATCAACATATCTGGAGGTACAGAAACCGCCGCACGCATCAAATAATCTTCTGTGAAGTTGAAGTTCAGCAGTCATAAGGTTAAACAGCCTGATCCTTCAATCGTATCTTTTCTATCATTTCAGCTCTGATCCCTTACTATTGATCAGACACAAAACCTGTAGTCCCCTGACATTCGAGAACCCCTATTGATCACTTCCTCTTTTATACAGACGGTAGGAAATCAAGCAATTTCATGGGAGTGTCAGGCCATTGTCTGCTGCATATATCAAATCTTCCAACAGCCACCGCATGTCTGACCGTCCAACTACACGAAACCGAGCGCAGGCCCAAGAGCTCTTGAAAATAATAGAACAATCAATATTGTCTAAAAATATTATAATATAGCATTTAGATTAGTATACAACCCCAGAGAACAATGACCCAGCATATAGATTTGAAGTCTTTCTTAAAACTACCAATGCTTATAAAATGAGGTCTATTTTTAGCTCAGTATTAAGGGACAAGGCGACTACATATTTTGATCTTACGATTATTGTCTAAGAAATGCTCTCTCACTTGTAAGTCGCTTTGGATAAAAGCGTCTGCTAAATGTAATGTAAATAATTATGATTTAAAAATTTACTTTACCAAAAAAGTGCCATAAATCACAGTGCTTTGTTTGTTATGTTTGCTTAATTTAATGTATTTTATTTGATGTAAACACAAAATAACGTTTTGTTATTAAAGGCTTTTGCTGAATATTACAACAAAATATTCTTTACAACAAAAATTCTGTAGGATTTTTTTTTTTTTTATAACTCGGTTTTAAAGAAAATTTGATTTTTCTTGTCAGGACCAAGTAAACAGACAAGTGTGCTACAAGTGCAACATTATTTTGTTGGTCTAAACTAACGTCTACCGGCATAGTACATATTCTTCTTATTAATGTCACCATGACGATGTTAAGGCACCCTTATGATTAATTAACTGTTATGTTTTCAATTACAATTAATCCCTACTCGGTATGACGCTGATTTTACATGGTTTTAAAATTATTAAGACTTTATTATACAGTATAAGATCCACTTCTGGTTGTAAAATGCTATGTATAGGATAAAGTAGGGCTGGGACGATACGGCCTAAAATCACTATTGCGATATATTGAGCAGTTCACCTCAATACCGATAAATGTACGATAAATTTAATACACACATACACTAAAAATAAAGAATGTATAAGGCCAACATGAATTCTTCACAGCCATATTGATGGTACAATTCCCCGTAGCCATGTGACTACACTACAGAGAGCACTGAGCACAGCCTCTTAAAGGAACATGAACGTAGCCGACAAAAAAGACAAAACAACTTTTCTTTAAATTTTTTAGCAAAACGACTTCGGTTATCATCATATCGTTAAATTTTCGATATATCGCCCAGGCCCAGGATGACACCTATCAGTTTACTGCATTGCCTTTGCCTAATGTAACCTATTTCAAGAGCCCAGCCTTGAGTACAACTGCAGGTAGTCTTCTCCAGAGCTGGGACACAGGCACCCAGAGACAAGCAGAGTTTGTGAGAGATGGACAGAGCTCTCGGTTTTGTTCTTGTCTCCTTGAAATGCCTGATTGATTTCGCGCTCACGTAGCATAGGCAGGGAGACAGACGCCCGACCTTGCATTGAGGAGAGATACCAAATGCAGAGCAAGATGCCTTTCACGTCTTCATATTCATTTGCAAAATGTATTTACTTATTTTGATAGTGTTTGGGAATTGTAGGTGAAGGTGAGCGCGTGATCACATTGGACGGGATAAGCACTGACACGGGGCTTAAGAGGCGTCTCACACGTTAAGTGCTACAAGTTAAGGGGTTCATAACTAATAAGGGGTATGATAAGGACACCACATAAGTAAAGTCACATTGAAAAAGGATGAAGGTGTAAGGACAGGAGATATGACCTTTTCTAAATAATGAAGGACTAGAGGAAGATTAGCGAGGTGTGCTATGCTCTAAGTAAGGAGGTGCTCGCTGGCACGGCGTCTACGTTGTATAAATCACAGAGTTAAAAAGCTTCTATTAGCTCACGTATTAATGTCAGACACACTTGGACATCTAAATCCTGTGTAATAAACTATTCCCGGGGCATTTATGGACAGGGAGAACTAACCTGTGGGTTAAAAAAGGCAGAAAAACCAAGATGCTAATAAGAAACCAAATTTATAAGAACAGTAACGATACAAAATTTAAAGGAAACCATTACAGAAATGTGTAAATGTCCGCTTTGATATGCCGTACACGACCATGACTGTGTAGATGATCTGTTCTTGTTTAAGCTAAGCTTCATTTTTTTTTTACCCCGACACTGGTGATTCATTTATGACCATCTCCCCTTATTTTCTAGTCTCTTATTCCTCTAGATAATATATTTCCATTAATTTTTCATCAGCTAGTAATGCGATTACTCCCTCGTTCTCTCTCTCCCTCTCGCTCCATCTCAACATGCAGTTGAGAGATATCGTTACCTCACTTAGGTTCATATAGATTGCTCTTTGCTGCTTTGAGAAAGAGCCATTAAAGACCCTAAATGGATAGATTACACCACCACAATGGATATTATATTCACCTGTACAAATTGTATGCATGCATTATTGCTTACATATGATGTAGTGTATATAACCGATTTGTAAATTGTTAGAATTCTCTTACATTTTATAATTACATAAATATGCACAATATAATTTAACCTGCATAGGAGCTTTTCATTAATATTTACCCCTTTTCCATTAAAAAAAAGTGTGTTTTATATAAATTATGTTATATTTTGTATGTTGTATATCTAAACTAGACAACAACAGCTCTCTAGATATCTAAACTAGCAAAAAAGAGCTCTCCAGATATCTAAACTAGCCAACAACAGCTCTCCAGATATCTAAACTAGCAAAAAAGAGCTCTCCAGATATCTAAACTAGCCAACAACAGCTCTCTAGATATCTAAACTAGCAAAAAAGAGCTCTCCAGATATCTAAACTAGCCAAAAACCGCTCTCCAGATATCTAAACTAGCCAACAACACCTCTCCAGATATCTAAACCAGCCAACAAGAGCTCTCCAGATATCTAAACTAGCCAACAACCGCTCTCCAGATATCTAAACTAGCTAACAAGAGCTCTACAGATATCTAAACTAGCTAACAAGAGCTCTCTAGATAACTAAACTAGCCAACAACAGCTCTCCAGATATCTAAACTAACCAACAGCTCTCCAGATATCTAAACTAGCCAACAATAGCTCTCCAGATATCTAAACTAGCCAACAACAGCCCTCCAGATATCTAAACTAGCCAACAACAGCTCTCTAGATATCTAAATAGCCAACAACAGCTCTCCAGATATCTAAACTAGCCAACAACCGCTCTCCAGATATCTAAACTAGCCAGCAACAGTACTACAGATTTCTGTCCAGGATAAAAATCCATGACCAGCATGTTTAATTGTCACTGAATTCCCAAGTGGCACGACTTTAAAAAAGCATCCACAGGAAGGAAGCAGAGATGTTCGGAAAACATTTAGCAGATCAATAAGCCGGGAGAGCTGAGAGAGACTGGAGTGTGTATTCAGGGACTGTGCCGAAGCCCTTCTAGTCGGAATACTGTTACACTTCTATTAGTCAGATCCAGGGATCGACCTATTCAGCATATTTCTGTCTCGCTGTACAACAGGCACATTATTTACTGCTCTGTGGCTGGGGCATAGTGGGTGGACAGCTGGGCTATGCCAACAGGGCCCTTAGATTGTGTTCTGGCTTGGCATTAGGACATTGGCAAATCAACCAACCACACTAGCATCAGAGCTACGGTATGTGTTAGCAATATAACTCAGCTGTTTAAAATCCTAGCAAGCTTTATTTTTATATGAAAATGATATATTTGCTACCTGAGGGTTGGTATCGCTGTCAAATGGACACAGTTGTACTACATTTGCCCAAATTCACTAACAATACATTTGGAACTTCTAGTCATGTTGATATGAGGTTGAGGCCGAACAAAACATTTCCTTCAGGTAGAAATGTCCAAGAAACTCATTACCTTCCTTCAGCATGCCGACTTTCAGACACTTCATGAAGCGGCAAGCTTGACAGGACTTGCGTCTTCTCTTTGTGATCTCACATTCATTTGTGGCTGGACAGCTGTACTCTATGTTACCTGGGCAGAAGAAGAAATAAAGATAAGCACAGATGCTTTTCTTTTCTGGGAGACCACATAAAAAACAAGATACATGTTGAACAGCACTCGGGAAATGCAATAACATGCAGCAATTCAGATATTGTTCATCATTCATAATTCATATAATAAATCTGTATACGATCTCTTATTTATCATCACTAAATTGATTTGGTCATAAGAGATGGCAAAATTAGAAAGAAGTAAATGCATGTACAGGGGTTAGACAATGAAACTGAAACACCTGTCATTTTAGTGTGGGAGGTTTCATGGATAAACTGGACAAGTCTGGTGGCCAATCTTCATTAATTGCACATTGCACCAGTAAGAGCAGAGTGTGAAGGTTCAATT
>JAOUQT010000002.1:15107983-15120939 GCA_025769995.1 Xyliphius kryptos | reverse complement strand
ATACTTTAAGGCGCGCAGCCAGGATTTTATTACAGTCCTGTGGGGCAAATACTTTTCTATAGGCGGTGTAGCGGTCAACAAAATCAAAAGTCGATCGTATAACTTATGTTTTAATTTACATGACAGAAATTCCGAGATAAATATCTTTAGAAACTACATCGTGAGCTCGTGTCCGGAGAGCGGTTAAACTTGTGCCTCGCGTGAGCGCGGCCAGCGTGCGCGCGCACGAGCCGTTAATTGAAAGTTGAAAATGGAAGTTAACGTTCAAAAGCGCCGCCGCCGCCAAAGTGCACGCGGTTACGAAGGAGCAGCGAAAGCAAGAGGACGTTACAGAGAATTACTCTACCTTCTCCCAAACTGAGGCCATGCTCGCCTTCCAGGTGTGTGAGTGCGCAGAGAAGGAGATGCTCCTCTCCTCCACAGGCGGCGGCGTTACCTCTCCAACCGGAGTCCCCTGTCTGAGAGTCCAGCCCGGGCGTGCAGCGGTGCTAATACCCCTCCTCCGCTCCGGCTCACCCCTCCATCCCCTGCAACCTCCTCTCAGGGGCAGATCCTACCTTCCGCCTCAGCGCTGATGTACAGGTTCGGTTCTGAGAACTCGAGCGGGCTTTGCGTGACGTGTCGCCGGCGTCCATGAATAAATTACGAGACGACACTTAGTGTGAGCAAAGAGTTTACCGACGGTGTCGTGTGTCGTTAGAACAACGTCCCGCATTCAATAATTAGAAAATCCTTCAGGTTTTCACTCAGGGGCTTCGGTTCCTTCACCTTTAGATCACAGTTTTGAAGCAAAGTCAACAGAAGGTCCTCAATTCGTGTTAAAAACATGTCGGCGTCGTGTATCGGACTTACAAACGACCTGCTGGCTTGAAAATGTTGCAGCTGAGGTAAAAGTTAGGAGGCACTTTAAACCCCAACAAACTTTTTAATTTAATTTACTACAATCCCAACTTTAACTATTCTGCTTTATTTACTACAAAACTACTAAACTTGATCCATGAGTAACAAAGGTAACAAAACTCAGCTCCTACAGCATGACAACTGCAGCCAATAAACTGTCAAGTGAGCTTAAGATTTTATTTATTCCTTGTCATTTTTTTCCATGTCTTATAATATACAAAACCACTAGCTTTATTTTACTATTTTTTTTCTTTTTTATTATTATTATTATTATTATTCGGGGGGGGGGGTCACAGAGATGAAGAAGCGTATTAGAATTGGCGCAAGATGTCCTTCCTGACAACCCTCACCTTTACCAGGCCTGGGACACACAAACTATGGGGGCAATTTGGAAGCGGCACGGTGGCTTAGTGGTTACACCCGCCTCTCAGCGCTGGGGATTCCTGGCTGAATCCAAATCTGGGTGGCGTTTCCATGTTCTCCCCGTGTCTGCATGGGTTTCCTCCGGGTTCTCAGGTTTCCTCCCACATTCCAAACACATGGATTCAAGGTAAATTAAATGCTCTAAATTGCCCTGTATAGTGTGTGGATGTGTGAGTGAGTGTGTGTGTGCCGAGCAATGAATTGGCACCCAGTCGTGGGTGTATCTGCCCAGCGCCCCAAACGTTCTCCCCTGGATGGGCATGGGGAGCCCCACCCGCGACCCTCATAAAGGAATAAGGGGAAGATAATAAATGAATGAATTTACCTAAAATCCATGTTTTGCCCCACAATCCCAACTTAAACCAATCGGCTAAATTTACAACAAACTCAACTTCTAAACAACTGCAAGCAATAAACTTCAAAGTAAAGATAATAAATATTTAGGGCACGTTTGTTTCTCAGCACTGGGGATTTCTGGTTCGAATCCCAATTTGGGTGGAGTTTCCATGTTCTCCCCATGTCTGCGTGGGTTTCCTTCAAAATTCCAAAAACATGGATTCAAGGTAAATTGAAGGCTCTAAATTGCCCCATATATAGTGTGTATGTGGCTGTGTGAGTGAATGTGTCCAGCACTAGATTGGCACCCTGTCCTGGGTGTATCTGCCCAGCGCACGAGACGTTCTCCCCTGGATGGGCATGGGGAACCCCAACGCAAATGAATAATAAATATTTAATTTATGTATTCATTGTCATTTTTTTTGTTTGAGTTTTATTTTACTACTTTAAACCAATGACATTTATTTGGCTTTTTTATAAAACACCCCTTCTGGAAGAGGAAAACAGAACGACTGTCAGCTGGTTGACATCCACACTGGTCTCTGCACTCTAATGCAGATGTGCGTTTTTATTTCCTTTAAAAAAAACGAAAATCAACTCCTGAAATCTCAGTCCTGCTGGTGACTGGAGCTTTCAGGTTTTAGACTCTCTGCACAAATTAACTCTCACTTTATATTAACATTCAGCGAAATCTGAACAGCTGAACCAGAGCAGTGGATCAAAAGTATCCGGCATGCTGATAAATGCATTCTAGTAGGAATAACAAATATTCTTACAAAACCCAGATATATAATGATGTTAAATGTACTATAAACAGAAAAAATATATATTTTCATTAATAATGTCTTATTTCTTGCTAGGAGACTGTAAATAAAGACGTGGTCTGTAAGCCAGCAGGGAACAAAACATTATGCCAAATGAGAGAAAATAATAATTCCAGCTACAGTTTCCTATAAAGACTAAGTAAAAATACCCACTGCATACTGCTGTGCATTTTTTACATTATTATTAGAACTGAATGTTTAATATCACCATTAGTAGTGTTTACATTAATATTAACCTTGTGGGTGTAAGGAGTAACGCTTTCCACAATTACGTTATTTTAATTCTCTCCACTAGAGGGAGAACTATTTCACAAGAAGTGTTGGTGGTTGGAGAAAATTAGTTTAGATCAATTAAATAGCTATTATTACCAAAAGAGCATACATTGTGTCATTGCAAACAATCCTTAATATATTTCTATATATTATTTGCAAATTTATCTTAACCAAGTGGAATTTTTTAAACAGTTACTTTGGGCATTTTGACTATTTACAGATCAGCAAATTCTTCACATCAGCATAAAATATTTTATATGATGGGTTTTACTACATTTATAATGATAAATCGGTTTAATTTATTGCAAAAAAAAAAAAAAAAAAAACTTTTTAATTAAATGTATCTTTAAATAGTAGTTAGCACGTTCGCCTCTAAGGGCTGGGGATTCCCGGTTAAAATCCCGATCTGTGTGGAGGTTCCATGTTCTCCCCCCCTGTCCATGTGGGTTTTCTCCCGGGTTCTCTGGTTTCCTCCCACAGTCCAAAAACATTGATTTCAGGTAAATTGAATGCTCTAAAATTGACCCATATACTGTGTGGATGTGTGAGTGAATGTGTGCCCAGCGATAGATTGGCACCCTGTCCTGTGAGTATCTGCCCAGCTTTGGATATGTCCTCCCCTGGATGGGCATGTGGGGAACCCCACCGTGACCCTAGTAGAGGAATAAACGGAAGATAAGGGATGGATTTGTTAGGTGTTCATATTTAAATACTATAATTTTCTTCTGTAATCTTTTTAAATCATTATTAGAGATCAGATCATATTACACAGAATATATAATAACGAATAATTATAAATTATAAATACAGTCGTGCACTTTTCACAGGGTTTGGAGAAAGGATTTTTTTCTTTTTTTTTTTTGTTTTTTGGATAGAGGTTATTTTAGAGAATTTCCAAAAAGGATACACCTAGTAATCTTTTCCTGGTTGCACGCTACTCCTTAAATGAATTAAGGCATCATGGGAAACTGAGTTAAAGTCACTCACATCTTGTGCGGATAGACAGAGAGGTCTGGTAAAGTATGTTCTCAGATCAGGAAGAATCAAGCATTAATCTAAACTTGCTTAGGACATTGCATAATTCAAAGGCCTGGCATTTTTCTTCGCTCAAACTGAATCATATACCCGGCTCTTCTCTAAACTCATTCCTCAATCCATGCTTCTCGGCCCATGCTGTCCCCAAATTTCATTTGAAAGATGCTGATGCTTAGCCAGCGTGTGGCATATTGGTATCTTGTTTCACTTCACCTCATTCGATAGACTTACTTGGTAAACAAAAGTGGACAGCAGACTCTAAGTGGTTTTTGAAATCTTTGAATGGGCTTTTGAAGAAGATATGCAGTCCTGCTCCTGCTTATGCTCTCCTCCTCCCTGTTCCATTCCTGCGCCTGCTCTTTCCCCTTCTCTCTCTATTTGCTGAAATGGGGCCCTATCAGGCAAGAGGTGGGGTCCAGAGGCGAAATAAGGATGTCTGCTTCATGGGATCTGACAGAAAATCTATAGACTGCAATGTTTATCATTGAGCCATTAACACACAGCCAAATGAAAGGACAATAATCCAATTATTTAAGCTAGATTTACCTGAGGAACATTCACAGCGTTTTTAAACAGTAAAGTGTCAAGTAATGCACCGAAGAAAATGGAGTGTGACTTCATTTTATGAAGTCAGTGGCAAGTGGCAGCTCAGTGACAGAGACGACTGTGGGGCAGCATCAAATATCTGTGACACTGTTAGTCCACGGTTTTCTTTCTTACAAGGCCACAAACACAACACGAGTAAATGTCTTTAGATCTATTCTTTAAAAACACATTCACACAAATCACTGTGTAGCATTAAAAGAGCCACCTGTGAACAACTCAGCAAACGTGACTGGGGCAGACGGACAGACAGACACTCCCACACACAGACGCTCACTCAGACAGACAGACACTGACTCTCAGACAGACAGACAGACGCTCACTCACAGACACTGACTCTCACAGACAGACGGACACTGGCGCGCTCAGACAGACGGGCACTGGCGCGCTCAGACAGACGGGCACTAACAGACAGACGGGCACTGGCGCTCACAGACAGACGGGCACTGGCGCTCACAGACAGATGGGCACTGGCGCTCACAGACAGACGGGCACTGACGCTCACAGACAGACGGGCACTGACGCTCACAGACAGACGGGCACTGGCGCTCAGACAGACGGGCACTGGCGCTCAGACAGACGGGCACTGGCGCTCACAGACAGACGGGCACTGACGCTCAGACAGACGGGCACTGACGCTCACAGACAGACGGACACTGACGCTCACAGACAGACGGGCACTGACGCTCACAGACAGACGGGCACTGACGCTCACAGACAGACGGGCACTGACGCTCACAGACAGACAGGCACTGACGCTCACAGAGAGACAGGCACTGACGCTCACAGACAGACAGGCACTGACGCTCACAGACAGACAGGCACTGACGCTCACAGAGACACTGACGCTCACAGAGACACTGACGCTCACAGACAGACAGACAGGCAGAGAGGCAGACGTGCTAATCAACCAAAACAGCAACAGTGTCTAAAATTATAATGTTCGCCCAATTCATACAAACAGTTCAAACAAGTTTCTAAAACAGTTATTTTTTCCTTCATACAAAGATACTTTTCAGAAGTCCTACTTATTAATTTGCACATGCAGAACAAATATGTTGCACAGAGATTAGGCTGAAAAACTTGAGTAGGCCTTTAATCCTAAACTCTTTCATTACAAATGTATTTGAGTCGAAGTGGTTATAAATTTTGATGTTTCACTTAAAAGACATACTTTTTATTCCGCATCGAAATTGCAATTGGTTTATAGGTGCCAATTGGTTTATTTAACACTAACAAACGTTTATTATGAAGTTCTCATGGATATTTAGCATTGTGGCCTCTGTAAGTTAAAGTGGGGGGAGAAGGGTTATCTTATTTGGGAAAGTAAAGGGGGCCTGGCCTTATCTGTCAATAAACAGTAATTAGATTTTGTGGCCGATAGCGTCGATTGGTTTTTTCTAATCTAGCTGTCGGCTGGGATGTGTATAATTAAAATCCTGATTGATAAAGGGGCTCGAGACCGCCTACATCACCACATAGGGCACGGAGGAGTGGAGGTGGGAGCAGCCCACAACCCGAACCCATGTGGATGGAAGAATGTACGGAGCTATAAAAGAGGACCGTGGAGAAAAGTGCACCTCCTATTGATCAGAACTATCTGCTTCCCTATCAGTGGCTTTTTCTCCGACAGTCCCGAACAAAGGGTTCATTTGCAGTCGTAGCTTGGGGGGGAACCTTTATCCACTCACTGTGTGAGAAAAGCAGGTGACCGAGTTCGTGTAACTGTAGTGCCGAATCAGATTCCACCGTGTCCTCTGTCTAAATCCCACTGTTGATGGTTAACAGTTAAAACTATGACTCTGTAAAACATTAATCTCACGGATTTAAATGTCTCATTGGATTAAAAAAAGGGAAATGCAAAGGAAAGGCCTTAGATCAACTCTCAAACACAAAGATAAAACACTGGCTCAACTAATTGGGGGACGTTTTCATCGGCTTCACGCAGGCAGTGAGAAGACAGCCCTGAGGACATAGAGAGGATGAAAACTACCACACCTTCATGTGCTTCAGCCCTGCTTCAGAGGCCTGCAAACAATTATGTGAAGAAATGCCAGTTTTAAACCACACACACAAACTGATGTACACAAGAAGGCAGGCGACGAGGTGTGGAATATTTTGTCTATAATACAGAATAATAATGGAGTACACTGCTCAAAAAAATAGCGGGAACACTTAAACAACACAATGTAACTCCAAGTAAAGATAAAGATAAAGTGATTCATTTTGCCTGCTGTGCTAACACACAGAGGAATTTGTCCTCCACATTTAACCCATCCATGCAGTGAAACACACACAAATACACACTGGTGAACTGAGCACACGTGCCCGGAGCGGTGGGCAGCCTTTTGTACGGCGCCCGGGGAGCAATTGGGGTTAGGTGCCTTGCTCAAGGGCACTTCAGCCAGAGTACTTGTTGGGACTGGGAATCGAACCGGCGACCTTTAGGTTGCAAGGCTGGTTCGCTAACCACAAGCCTACAACTGCCCCGTAGTAATACCTACAAAGCTGAAATTTGGCTCCGTTATTCCTTATTGCAAAGACCCCAGGCCATCCGAGGTGTTGTGTCCGAAGACGAAAGACATTTACATTTGGTTATTTAGCCAAAGTGACTTACTGGACACCGGGTTAAGGGTCTTGCGTGTTGCTCAAGGACCCACGTTGGTAATTTCAGTGGAGCTGGGGTTTGAACCCACAATCTATTGATGGCTCGGCCAAAACAGGCGACCAAACAATTGAACCTAGCAAAACGAGACCCCAATTTTTTTTTTTACGGACATGTTCGGGAACGAAAGAGCAAAGTTTCAGCGTTGTAGGTCCAAGAATTGGTGATTCAGTGAGCGCTTTGCCTTTTATAGATCCAGATTCTCAGTAACTGGAAATGTGTTTAATCATTAGCGGGATTTTGCACCTATTCGGAAACAAATCCGGTAAAGAAGGCGGCACACCACACACCACTTTATTAAAACGTGTTTAATGGCACAAGTTCTAAAAAAAGACAGGTTCAGCGTTTCATACTGCAAGAGGAACATGAGAAGATTGTCACAATAGGCAGAGCTTGGTCTGACGTAATACTGATTTCGGTTTCACTTCTGTGGATCGTTTCTCTCACAAATATTCAGTTTGCTCAGAAAAGAACCGTCAATTACATGCTTTTGTTTAGGAATCGTGTGCAGCTTCTCAGTTCAGACGATCACAACGAATCCAAATCGGCTCCCAATGGAGCTAATGTCAGATCTACTGAACACACCCCCCACAACCAAACAAAAACACTGGAGTACAGAAAGAACCCATCAGCCATCAGGCCTTTAAAAGCAATTCATCACATTTAATAAACACACACGCAGCAAAATACGCAGTTAGGGGGAGGAGGAAAAAAAAAAAAAACGTAAGGAGGACCCGTCAAAATACCAAATACAAACAAGGCACTGGAGGAACGTACATGGAACTATTTTGTTTTGGTCCATTTAGGTTTAGCTTGGTCAATACGTAATATTTGTTAAGTTAAATAAATGGCTCCATTTTGAACCCATCTCACCGCCAACGATTTCTGAGAATCGTCATGGTAACAACGGCAGACGGCAACCTATCTCACTCCAAGTGCACGCGATGTGTAAGTACCATTTTTCTCCCAGACGTAGCTCTGCTGCTGTGATCGGAGTTTAAAACTGTGCTTTTTTTTTTTTTTTTTTAGCAGGCGAAGGATTACGACCACCACACAGCGCCACCCTCTGTAAGGTATGTAACCTGTTTAACCGCTGATAACCCTTACATGTATATATATATATATAGGTTTATATATATTAAAAAACTAAACGTATGAACATATGTACCCGATTGTAACCCTGGTAAGTACCCTTTAGTTCCTTGTTGGACTCCCTGATTCAAACTGTAGAGTGGCGACAGAGTTCAAGAGAATGGTTTAACGATGAAAGGAGACCTTGTGCTTTCCTCTTACTGTGATGTCATAGTTTCAGGTGCGGGATGAAGTCCATCACAGCGCTTTTGGAAACGTAATTCTTATATAGTAAGTACCTCTGCTTCTCATGCCAATAGAGCATAAAGAGTTCGAACACCAGTCTAATTGTTTAATCTCTTGGCTTCTTGCTCGTTATTTCTTCACCCAGCCTTCACCTGGAGACTCGATCTGTAGAGTATTCTACAGCTGGGACTTTAATTATGTACCTTCAATATATAGCTTCATTATCGCGGAGGTAAGTTCATCTTTTCTTCCACTTCATCTTAAACAGCCAACCATTAGGGGCAATTAACTAGAGTCTGAAGAAAACCCACGTAGACACAGGGAGGACATGGAAACTTTTCCCAGATCGCGATTCAAACCTGATTCTCCACCGCTGAGAGGCGAGTAACCATCTAAGCATTTATTAACCATCCATTAGGGCGGCACAGTGGCTTAGTGGTTAGCATGTTTGCCTCTTAGTGCGGGGGATCCTGGTTCCAATCCCATTCTGAGTGGAGTTTTCATGTGGAATTTCCTCCGGATTCCTCCCACAGTCCAAAAACATGGATTCAAGTTGAATCGATTACTCTAAATTGCCCCATGTAGTGTGTGAGTGTGTGCCCAGCAATAGATTGGCACCTTGTTCAGGATGCATCTGCCCAACACATGAAACGTTCTCCCCTGGATTGGCATGGAGACCCCACCGTGACCTTCATGGAGGATTAAGCGGAAGATAATGAATATTCATCCATTATCTTCTTCTTAATCCTATACTGGGGCTTACGGGAGATTCCCCATGCCCAGCCAAGGGAGAACGTTTTGGGCTTTGAGCAGAAACCACCCAGAGCAGGATGCCAGTTTATCACTATATTGGTGCAAAATCCATGTTTTTGGACTGTGGGAGGAAACCCACACGGAGAACATGAAAACTCCACCCAGATTGGGATTCGAACCTCCCTATCCAGCATGAAGAGAGCGACTTTTTGGGTGCTGAGCAGAAACACTCAAAGACAGATCGCCAATCTTTCGGTGGGCACACACTCACTCAGACACGACGTAGGGGCAATTTAGAGCAGTCAATTCACCTTGAATCTATGTTGGGAATGTGTTTTCTGTATTTTCACAACTATTTACATTATAGATTCTCACTGAAAACATGTTTTATATTCTAGTGTCTTCAAAATAGTCCCCCTTTGCTCTGATTACTGCTTTGCACACTGTTGGCATTCTACACCATACCTCTTGAAGCTCATTGAGGGAATGCCAACAGTGTGCAAAGCAGTAATCAGAGCAACGGGGGGCTATTTTGAAGCCACTAGAATATAAAACGTGTTCATTCAGAGTTTTGATGGCTTCAGTGAGAATCTACAATGTAAATAGTCGTGAAAATCCCCTGCAGCAGAAGTTCTGTGTCATTGCGGTTAAATCAACGAGGCGTTGTAGGATAAAGATTGAGATTGGCAGTAAGAGATCTGATAAACATTTAAAATGGCTTCAACAGTCTTTATACCTTTTAAGAATATCGTGCGCCACAGAACGCAGTCGTTAGACTTCGGTGAGGTCCACCAGGTTAAGTGCTGCGAGAACTTTAACGATGGATGGGAGGCGATCAAAACGTCTCTGAGTCGGAGTCGTTCTCGGTGGTGGTGGTGCCCTCGCTGGAGGGATCGCGGGGGCTCTTGGCTTGGCTGGGCAAGGACTTCAACAGGGTACCTGGGGAGGGGGTGCCGGAGCTGCAAGGGGAGCAGAAAGGCATCATGGTAGCCAGAATGAGAGCCAGGCATTCGGCCACTTCCTTGCTAGGAGCACAAGCCAAAGCAGGAGTAAGACCTGAGAAAGGAGAGACGGGAGGACACGGGAGGAGGATGGCGATGGGAGAGTAACACAGCGGTGGGAAGGAGGGCGGGACAGAGTGGCATTCTGTTAATGCAAACCAGACACGCAGACAGACAGGGTTGTGGAGAGGGAGGCACACAAGACACACTGCGCTGGCATCAGATTGGCCTGTCTTAATTAGTCGGGGTGGTTCTGGTCCTTCAATCTGATTGGCTGAGCTGTTTGTTCAGTTGTGACATTATTGACAATAACACACATCTCTGAGCACTTCACATCAATGTGTGATATTGCTGCACACTAGCTGGCAGTTTTTTGTACGTTTGTAACCGTTTTATAAAAAGCAGTAAGGCAATTATTGTGAATAAATCACGGGAAAGAAGCGTACTGTGCTACACAATGCGTCATGCTCAACAACACCTCTATCCACTGATTTATACACAATAATGCACAATTACTTGTAGGATTGTACCAGGCCTCATGCATACCGCTCTAAAAGCAAAACAAAGTCTGTTTTTCGGTACAGGAAGGACACACAAGCTGCAGAAAAACAGCCAATCAGCAGCATGCATGCACTGTTCACATGGACTCACCATTCTCATCCAGTTGCTGCACACTGGCACCGCGAGCCAACAACTCCTGCACGGTCCGCTTTAGTCCACTGCGGGCTGCGAGGTGAAGGGGACTGGCATCCATCCGGAAAAAAAAAAACGACACAAGTGTGAACTCTAGTGAACGTGCAAACTACCAGCTGCCTTCAAAGAAATGGCGTAGTGTCCACTCACGTCTGAAGTGCTGCATTACTGGCGTTGACGAGTGCTGCGTCTGGAAGTTTCTCTAAAATAAGCAAAGCGCACTCTTCATTTCCCTGTGAAAAGAGAATAAAGGCAGGTGATTAAAGTAATAAAGTGTGAGTGCATTATTGGGAATAAATCATGGTAGGCATAACACTTAGTGGAGTTGCACTGCTTTCCTGTTATTTATTCACAATAATACAAAACCTCGAGTGTTCTATACATTCGGTCATTTAGCGAATGTATAGACGCTTGGTCAGAGCATAGATTTGACCATTTAGCACCCTGGAGCAAAAAAGCAGTAAGGCATGAGAGGGTGTGCATTATTGTGAATAAACCACAGGGAACAGTTACACTTCTTCCTTCCTATTAAAACGGGTACCAACACACTAGAATAAACTCACCTTCTGCGCCATCATCCAGCTCGTTTTTTTTTTTCTCTTATTGACCCCTGGTGCAAGTTTAAAAAAATCAAATACTGCCATCTAGTGGCCAAATTACAGACCGCAGGAGGACAATATATCACACATTAATACAAATGTGAAGTGGTGAGAGGGGTATTATTGTGAATTATGTCACAGCTAGACTAAGCCAAACAGATTTAAAGGTCTTGCTCAAGGACCCACATTGGTAAATTTAGGGACCTGGGATTTGAACCCACAACCTTCAGATTGAGCTAACACCCGCTGAGCTACCACCCCCTACACATACAAACACACTGCAAGCAAAATCGCTAAGTAACAGGTTTCCAATTTCTATAAACAAACAAATTGTTTTTCGTTTGGATGGGCAATGGACCCCGCGACCCCCCAGAGTTACCAATGTGGGTGCTGTATTAAACCCTGTGTTCTAACCTTAGTCCTCAAGTTGGGCTATTTGTAAGTCACTTTGGATAAAAGTGTCTGCTAAACACTACCTAATTCAATGGCCTAGAATTTTTTTTAATGACTGTGATTTCCTGAGGGAGGTGGGCTACGCAGAGGAACTGCGTGTAAAGAGGATTTTTAAAGTATGATAACTACATAAAAAAAAAAAAATTACTCACACTACTGCAGGCGAGATGCAGTGCGGTGTTGCCTTTTTGGTCGGTTAAACTTAAGTCCGCCTTGGCACTGCTGAGTAGAGCTTCTGTACACACACACACACACAATTAGAAGTTTTGCCAACAAACCCATGAAATTCCATCGCAAAGAAAATCCCATAATATACCTATGACTTCCGTTGCTCCTCTCTCTCCTGCCATCATGAGTGCGGTGCGCCCCGACTCGTCCACAGCGTCCACAGGAGCATCGTTGGCCAGAAGCAACTGAACACAATCTAGATGACCAGCAAACGCGGCAGCGTGAAGAGGCGTCCTGCAAAATGGGCCGAGAGAAGTGAGATAGTGGCTACTTTACTGCACAATAACGCAGTGCAAAAGTCTAACACCGTTTAACGGCAAGTAAATAATTAGATATAAAAGCAATAAGGTACTCGAGGTTGTGCATTATTGTCAATAAATCACAGGAAAGCGGCGTTTGGCAGAGTTACACCCCTTTCCTGTGATTTCTTCACAAAAATGCACAACCTTGAGCACCTTATTGCTTTTATAAATTGGTTACAAACACAACTGTTATTAGAAAAACAAGGTTTAGTTCAAAAATTTCTTTACTAATACTGCAGGTTTCCAGTTTACCTAAAAATAAAACCCTGCCATCTAGTGACCAAATTACAGAACCAAGAAAAAAAAACAACGGGAAAGTAAATGTATTGTACAGCACCCACCATGTGTTGTCACCCTGAGTTCAAATGTAAACGTAAATATAAATGTAAATTGGCTGCTCTAAGATGCCCCTACTTAGTGGTTGGCACATTCGCCGCTCAGCGCTGGGGATTCCCAGTTTGAATCCCAATCTGGGTGGAGTTTGCATGTTCTCCCCATGTCTGTGTGGGTTTCCTTCGGGAAATTGCCCTGTATAGTGTGTGTATGTGTGT